>NNCF01126069.1:2085772-2111587 GCA_002313205.1 Laupala kohalensis
AATTTTTTTATTGTGTCAGAGTTATTTGGTAATTGTGAGCCAATTTTATTGCCTGAGGAAAATAATTTTGATTTTGGAAAAATATGTATTAAAATCAACTTTACATGATGCCCGAGCAATTCTGGTTGAGTTCACTAAAGTACACATATGTTATAAAAATTGTAATATTTGTATTTTTTTTGTTTTGTTGTTGTTGTTTTTGTAATTAAGGTAGTACTGAATATTTATGATCTCACTGTAGTCAAAAAGAAAAGCAAAAAGCATAAAGATTTTGAACAATTAGGAATTATATTTTATTATACAATGTACTTTGTCATTTACATTTCGGGATGGCCAGTAAAATTGACAATCTGTGAATCCACTCTGTATCTTGGACTGTATTCCTGGAGTGGTTTCATACATCCCAAGAGTGAAATAAGAGTGTCTACGATGTATCAGAATGATATTTTAAAGAGTATTTTTAGTTTTGTGAAGAACTGCTAAGGAAACGTCAAAATTACTACCTCAGGAATCAATACATAGGTTTCGAAAAATGTAAGTCACAAATCAATAATGCCCACAAGGTTCCATTTTGTTGACTGTTAATATGAAAAAGACATAGCAATGACAAACGTTTGCTAAACAAAAAAAGGTAGCTCGTTGTTTGAATAGATTTTCCACATAGTAGATTATTTTACAATATATGAATTTATTTGCCAAACCCACACGAACGATAATACAACTCATGAGTTTCTGTTTCAAGATTACGGGTAATTTTATATATTAATTTCTTATGTGAGAGAACGAACAATAAGGGTTCTAACGTTGACGAGACCTAAAGCCCCAAAGAAAAAAACAACAAACAATCTTCTGATAACTGACTCATCAAAACAAAAATCATCGACAACAAAATTAAAAATAAAATGTATAAATTGGTTATGGTATTTAAATATCTAGATAGACTTGATTCAAGAGCACGTAAGCGAGAGGGGAGAAGATGTATTAACTGATATGTGTATTGATTCGTGTGTATGACGAGGGGATTTATTGATCAATCTTAATCGATCTTGATTGATCAATTATTAGTTCTTGCTTATTTATAATTTTATAAATAGATTTTGTGATATTGATATATCTTGAATTAGAATTCATTTTATGATATTCATAAAATACTAATTGATTAATAGGTTTTTGTTGAAGCTCAAATTTTAATTGGTTTACTGAATTAATAAAACAATGCATTTCCATATTTATCCCCAGTATTTATAGCACTGTTATTCGTTGCTCACTGTCATATTCGCTCTGCAATGCCGGAGAGAAGTAATCAGTAACGTGGGATTGGAGTACGTATGGCGCATCGAAGACCTTGATCTTTGTGCGGAAGAGTCATTGCTGTAGCGAGTGTCGTAGCGAGAGTGTAATGGTGAGTGAAGGGGTGGGGGCAAGTAGTTGTAGAAGATGAAGTAAGCCTCACGGCGTAGCGTGGCGCCGCGACGTCGACTTCTACCCTGTGATGTCCTAGCGACTTGCTGGTTGAATTGCTGAACAGGAAGGTGGTTCGAGTTGATTTCGATGTTCTGGCAAGGTCATGGTCACTTACGTAATTCGCGTGATGAAGATGCAAATGAAGTAGTTGGCGTTGGATGAGAGTGTAAATATTTAGTAAGTGTTTGTAACTGTAATTTTACCTGCTCTAAGGATTTACAGAAGCACAGATTGATTGTTGCCAAATATACTCAGATGTCTTTACAATTTATCTTAACTTTTGTGGCTTAGTTTTTACATTATTTGTTGCGTTAGATTAATATTTATTTGTATTCTTATTGAATATTGTTTCGTCGCGTAGATTTCGTATAGGCCGTTTTTACATGAGTGTATTTCTAATACGGTGCTGCCAATATCGTGTCAATACCGCACATCGTGTTTGCATGTAGAGTACACCCCCTCAATTTGAAAATTGAGTTGTGGGGTAAAACGAGTATTTCATTGTAAGTATCGTTCCCCTTCATTAATTAGGCAGTTTTTTACGAATACGTAACTTATTTTTCACAAGGAGAAAAAAATAAGATATTCTTTTTCTCATGTTCTTATCTCGTTCACCATCTTATCTGCAAAACAAATTCTGAATTATTTATGAATTTTCTCTCTCACCCCTTCGAATTTATTTTCTGTGACTTATTCCTTTCTCTCATCGAGAATGTATTAGACATACTTTGTGAGGAAAATATGTTTCTAATTTTAAAAGCTTTCATTCACTGACCCTCATAAAACGTAAAAAACAAATATTCTTTCCAATAAAATTAATAATAAATCATTAAAAATTTTGGTATAATTTAAAGAGCTTGAGGGTCATTGACCCTACTGGAAACGCCTTGTATGTGACAACCTCAGAAAAAAAATCGTTATTGTTTTGTCTTTCGAATTCATTATCTTGATTTTTACCTCTCTTTTTTTAACTTTCCACCCACCATTTTTCATCTCTTTCTTCACCTCCAGATCAGTTCTCAAAGAAAATAAACGAAGGCACCTGTTGCGCGGATCTATCATCTCGCAAGCGGAAGACCTTCGAATACCGCTGGAACTCCATGTTTCCGGCAACAATCCAAACCTCCAGGCCAGCGTTTCTCAACCATAGTTCTTAGGAGGAATATTTAAGACAAACATTTTTCCAGATACTCCAAGCGTACTTGAAAACTTCTTCAGAACATGATTTTTATACATGAATGATTCAGCAACATGCCGAACCATGCGCTCCGGCCTCCGGGAGTTCCAAGTTTGTTTTTATTATTTCACGGAAAATATATTATAAATTGTTTTGGGATTACATTGTATTTATATCCATCTAATCGACAGAATAAGTATGGTCAAATTTAATTCAAAATTCTCTCCATACCAAAAATATTTGTGTACTAAATTCACGATGGAAACAATTATGTAAAACAAATATTTTATCAGTGCAGCACTTTAGGGTATACCTAAAAAATACAAAACTTGAATTCTAAAGAAAAGTTGAAGAAATAAATGTAGTTTTTGCAACATTTGCCTGTTTTCAAGATGTATTGAACGAGATAAAATAAACAATAGTCAAATATTAAAACATAGACTGACTCAGTATGACATAAAGTGAAGAAAATATTCTATCGAAGGTTGACTTGAAAAATAATACAGCTTTCAAATCTTTGAACCATAAATTTTAATTATGACCTACCTGTCTAATATCCAAGAGGAGACGAATAGCGTACTCCTCGATTGCAAACTTTCGAGTTACGTAAAAGATTGTTAGAAATTGTAACTCGGTTTTCCTCGAGTAAAGGTTGAGTACCCATCACAACAGTGTTCCTTGTATCCTCTAAAGGTTAATAATCTCACCGTTTGAGAGATAAATACCACAATATTCAAATTATAAAATTTACTAAAATAAATTATGTCCTATCGCTAACGTAATGTTCCTCCCCTAATGGTCAAACAGAAACGCAGTATTTACTACAGGACAATCAACTCCCAAGTTATGAAAGTGTTTATTAGAAAAATATCAACTCTAAGTTAAGTTTGCTTCATTAAGATTTGAGTGCAACACACAAAAGTGTTTCTTGTATCCATTAAGAGTAGTTAAACTCTCGCCATTTGCTCGAGTTAAATACCACGATCGTTCTCGCTTAGCAACTCGATTACCGAATAGAAAACTATGTGGAGAAACGTTGTTGCGACAGTTGTTGATATGTCGTGCAGGTAGAGATCTGTTCGACGCCAGCAATGGAGCGGAATGAAGTGTGAGTGCACAAGGTGTGTATGGCGAAATGATATGTAATTGTTCGGCTCCGCTTATTCGCAAACGCGCCATAGAATGCAAGAGCTGATGCAGTTTCGTTCTTGAAATTATTGGCTTGTCCCGTGCCCTGAATACTTTGAAAAGGTGTACCCGAGCGAAGAGTTGTTCGTCACTCAGGATTCAGGGGAGTAGGATGACTATTCTTCCGAGTTGGGTGGTGAATGCAAATTACTTATTGGAAGAAAAAAAAATTGCTGTCTTGTTGTCACTATTTATTACTCTGTTGACCTATCAATAACTTCAGTGCCTCGAATTTACGATGTGGTGGACTCGAATCATTCCTAGGGAAGATTTATTTAACTCTAGTCAGAGGTAGGTCCGATTGTCATTGTTCCGTGGTCACAGTGGAGCTTAGTCAACAAGTGGTCCCATACAGATAAAGTAGTCACTTTATAATAATTATTTATAACAAATGATATGAATTGTTTTGGCTTGGTTGTATTTCTTTTTCATTGCTGAAACGAATCATATTCATGTTTTCGATCTGAAAAACGGGGTTACCAACAAATAAGTTGTTCTTGAATCCATGAATATCACTGATACTTTGATTTAGTAGTTTCATACTTTCGGTTCATGTTATTTGTTAAGTTAGAAATTTCGTCTATAATAGCAGAAATCAAAACTCTATTTCAAATGTTTATCAAGTGATATCGCAGGATCCATACTTACGGAATCAGTTTGCTAGGATTCACGAAATGTCTGAGAGGTTGTGTGGTATTTATTGGTTCAAATATTTAGGTTCTTTCAAGGAAATTTCTCCTATCTCATAGATTACCTGTACATGATCAAACGTATTAGTGCAAGTACTTTGACATAAATTTTATCAAATATGTTTGACTCCAGATTGTGTAATATATCAGACACAAGTTTCTTCTTCACTCGTCAAATGAAGTTTCAGGAGTCGTAATGAGCGTAATGAGCATATTTACAATAATTCGGACCTCTCTTTTTTTTAAATACTATATTTTCTCTCCCATAATTGATTTAATAATGGATCTTGACCTCGACATTCATCCACAAACAAGTTGTGATTTTGCAGAACTTTTCATTTCTGAATGTTCAATAAAATACAAATATAAACCTTCACTAATCTCAACATCCAGTTTACAGAGGTTATTTCCACAAAATATAAGATGAGGTACAACATTGATGTGAGTGCTCTGTTAATACATAAATAAATGAACACACTTCGTATAATACACATTATTTCTAAAAACAAAATGATAGGCTCTTTCAACTTCATAAAAATAAATTTGGGAGTACGAAATTGAAGAAATACACCAAAATCATTCACTAAAGACTATAATAATACTCTCATACATTCAATAACTTACTAGCAAAACTAAATATTTTACATTATGGCTGTCCAAAGTATTAAATAATAGTACATGTCAAATATTTAAGTACATACTTTTCAATTCTTTACTCTATCTGAAATGATTTCGAACACAATCGAAAATTATACTCTACCTGTATAATAATGTAACCTTTTTGCAATTAGGGGAACGGAATTGAAACGACTGCATAGTATAAAAAGAAACAGAACTAAAACCGGAATCTCAGAATAGGATCAAGAGTGAGTTTTGTGTTGAAAAGTCCGGTTTTTATCGTAATTTGGTATTAGTGACCTCATATTCCTCATAAAAATATTTTTATTATACCATTCATAATAAATTTTCATTTGTGTATTCTTTCATTTTCGTGAATTTTATGTTTGCGTATGGGGGATATATTATAGTTCGTTGATTAAAATTTATATCGTTAATATCCATTTATTGTAAAACGTATAGTATATACGGTATCAATGGGTCAGAAAAATATACACTTAAATAATGTGAATGATTTTTAACTAACATAGGCGCGATCCTCCCCAGTTTTATTGCATTCAACTTCCGCATGTGTTTTACTCACGTAAAATTGAAATTTATTTTTCTTTCTTTGATTAATTTGTTTTATTGAAGGTGAGTTCCATCAATCTATACGAAAGTTTTTAAAGAGGGTAGGACGGTAAGTATTACACTCAGAAAATACAAGACATGGGAAACCCAAAATTTATTTCTTAATTTTTGCCAATTTTCTTTTTGAATCTCAGGAATAACCTCGAACAGACTCGGGGATAATGCCGTCTAGAAACTGAAACAACAGTCGATCACAGGTAGATAAACGCATGACATAACAAAGGGAAGCAGTACCGATCTGGATGTACTACGCGTGATATGCGTGGGCAGATGCTCCGACGTGGCTGACAAATTACGATAATGCAACCCAACTACTTTCACGTGCATAAATGTCCATGAAATGCATCCATATTTCCGCTGCAGTTCTTTGCCGCCCCGCTCAGTTTCAAATCGCGATAAACTCAAGCAATGGGAGATAAATTGCTCATAAATACGGAGATAAGAAAACGTCGGAGGACGTGACCAATGCTCGAGGAAATAACTAATATGATGTCATCGCGATGAATGTTATTGAAAGGGTTAAAGACGATCCGTTATTCTGTTTGTTTTCGAGGACCGTGGGGGCAACAAAGGGAAAGAGAGAGCACATGACGTCACGAATGGGTTACAAACGGCACGTGTCACCACAAGGTCGTACCAGCTTTTGATACACATCTCCAATCGTTGTGTTTTGTCACACACTCCGTACAGATCAGATACTGAATTTATTAAGTTTTTTCATCCATGGTATCGCTGTCATAGAACCAGGGCTCGGAGCGATATGCACTAAAAATTCGGAAAATATACACTAAAAAACAAGTTACGTAGGTATCTACTTGTGATTAAGAAAGTGCAAGTGTAAATTGGACTACTTGAATAATATAATTTTATTGAGGTATGTTATTTATGAAGTAGAGCATAGTACGTGATCTGAGTTTCCCTGGACGCATAAGACTGCCTATATCTCTACGTATGCTCTAGAGAATTAAATTCCAAGGCCAGAAAATCTAATGAAGTTATGAAAACCGAAGGAAAGCGAGAAATATGAAGCAGAAACTGTAGTAATATACACGGAGCAGAATGGTCAATGGAACATGTTCTCAGCGAACGGGTACTAAATAAAAGACAACGCGGTGCGTAATAAGAAAGAGGAAACCAACATGTTAATTAAGCGTAGAATCATTTGAAATATAATTAGCACGAAAATATCATTACTCCGCCGCTCAGAAACAATGAGCTTTGCCAACGCGAAGGACGGGATTCCTCGTTAAGTATGGGTCGTCCTTGGTGGAGATATTCCGTCGTGACCGGTCGGCCGGTCGGGCACGTTCGTGCGCCCAACGAATGTGGCCCCTCGGTTCATCCTTCGGCATCTACTGCACTTGCCGCTGCCGCTACTGCAGCAGCTGCGACCGCGGCTGCATAACCGCCGCCGCCCGGAGTCGAACTCGGCCTCGACCTACATCCCGTGGGGACCATGCGCGGCCCCGCTTCCCGACCCAGCAGCCATTCTCCGTAGGCTCCCTCTCCCTTATGCCAACCGTCTCTTTGTCTTCACGGTGGCTCTGATTTGAAACTGACCGTTCCCTCTGAACGTTGGTGAGTGTGCAAGTATAGTAACGTGTTCTTGAGATACATCGCGATTTATATAGTAGAAATCAAACCCTCTACACAATGCGTGGCAGGAAAATATCTGAAAAGGTTACAAGTTGTACGACTACGTCACTGTCTGGAAGTCAAAACACCTGGGAGCGGGAATTCGTGAGAAAGCTTGTTACTCAACTTAAAGTTAAAACATTTTTTTTCTTATTTGCAACATCATTCAACATGGACATAACACAAACGTGACAGTTTTTTTCCCAATCCGAAAGAGACAATTTGTAACTTACAGGAGGCAGTTAATATCTAATATCTGCTTTTAATAGAACACATATGTGGACTATTTAGTCAAGACTTCAGCAATGGAAACTTCATGGAAATCATAACTATATGTTTTCAGTCCTAACGACATTTTTTTTCTCTCGACTATATATGGCAAGAAGTGTATTCCGGTCCATGTGCTGGATTCTTCATGTCTTGTAGTGCATACTAATATCGTAATAAAATAATTATTTTGAAAAACGTATTGCTCGAAAATTTTAATGCTGAATTCAAATTATTTTATAAAATTGAATGCGCAATGAAAAATAACAAATAACAAGTAGTTAAGTAAACAAAAATTATACTGACGTTCTATTTATTTTAACTGTAAATTGCACCGATGAACTCAGTATTTTCCAAGCGTTCAATATTTAGTTCGCAACTTCGCATTCTTGTACGTGTCAAGATAGACCTGCTCTGTAGGGTACAGAAAAATACACGATATCGAAGACGCTATTGATGAATTTAATAAAATATATAATAGACATTCAATTTTACAATGAATTAATTTTCAAAAGTAAGTACTTGATTGTTAAAGTGTGTCCGTAAGTCCTTACACATGAATGCTATCCTTAGAGAAAAAAATAATTCTATTTGAAAGAGTAGAATGCGAGACATTATTTACGTTATGAGTTGGTAAATAATTACACAATTACACACATACGATGAATCAATATATCTAATCTTCAGTGTTATTCCACCCCCTAAACAAAACGATATAATCGTGCCCCTGATTATAGTAATGTCCACCCGCGACTAGGACGATGAAACTCGCGAATAAAATCTCTCTCTTTCTCACACATCCGTCCTTGGGACCTGGGATGTCCGCTGTGCGTTAGCTTACTCTTCATTCAATTCTTACATCTACCCGCCACTCTCCTTTAAGGATGCAATTGTCAGAGTTTACATCTAGTAGATCGAGTGATTTCGTGATAGAAATTGCTCTATTGGAGATATATGAATGAAGGTTAATTTATATCACCGGGTGATTAACGGAAGATACAACATTAAGTAAAACAAAGTTCCCGACAAACAAAATTAATTACCTCTTTTAAGACAATAAACAAAGTAAAATATCAAATTTCTACTCTTAGCAATTATTTGACGTATAAGTATCTGTCTTGTTGCCGCTATAACAAAATAAACTGCTTCATGATCAATCGAAAAACGAAACGTGTTTTGGATTTTCTTTCCTCAATTTTTCAATGTCCTGAAATTATCAATTAACTCTTCCATGAACATCAAGAATTTTATTTAGATATAAAAGATAATTTAATTTTTAAATGCAATCACGAAATTTAGATCGTGATGCAGGTGGGATCAATCACAACATCGGAATATTGAGGATCCTGTGGGGTTTTCTTTGTAGAGATGTTTTGCGTGAGCAGGCATTTGTGTAAAACATAACATAACCGATTGCGGAAATGCAAATGATATGCAATAGTGTATGAGTTCTTCGAAAATCCATTTTGTTCTTCATTTCACCTCTATGGTTAATTTTTCAAGATTTTTTGTGTACTACGGCTCTGCTGCACAGGAAGTTTGTTAAATGACCCCTTGCCCCACGTGGAGGAAGTACCTCTTCTTTATCATTTGTACATTTTTGTTATCGGGAAAATGATATCACTTTATAATGTT
Organism: Laupala kohalensis; assembly: GCA_002313205.1. Classification (NCBI taxonomy): domain Eukaryota; kingdom Metazoa; phylum Arthropoda; class Insecta; order Orthoptera; family Trigonidiidae; genus Laupala; species Laupala kohalensis. The sequence continues at coordinate 2,095,076 of NNCF01126069.1, forward strand.
TATTCAAAATACTTCGTGGTGACATTCTAAGGCTCCCCCTCCCCCACCAAAAACACAAACAAACTTTTTAACTTCGATTCCTCTATGACGTGTATAATTACAAAATATTCTCAGCATAAAACTGAATACCCACAAGAATTTACTGGCATTCTTCAATTGTCCGAGATTCTGAGATTTACGAAGGACCTTTTTACTTATTGTAAGTTAATATGTCAATTTATCTCTGAAATGGTGAGACGACACTAACTTGTTACGGATAAAACGTTCTCAATTACTATAATTAATTATTACTTAAGGTAATTTTTATCAGGATAAAATTTTGTATCAGAGTGTTATCACTTTTATGAAAAGTTGAATTTCTGTTTACGGTGGTATACCTAAGAAACATGATGTCACAAAGTTCTCGAGTTTATATTCAATATTGTAGTTGAAATAATTTTGTTTTCAAATAAATTAGTGGTAAATAATATTCAGATAATAGATAATTTATGTAATTTATTCCGCAATACATCATAAATATGGTGGAGCACAATGTGTATAAAATTTTCATATAAAAGATACACTACAATTCAATCCGAGACATCATCAGTGTGAGTGCCTTCTAATGTATTAATCGATTGGTTTTCTTAGAAGTTTACTTTTGTGATGTTCGCTTTGACTACAAGCGAAATTATGAAAAAGAATGGTATTTTTACATTACTTTATTCACCAAAGCAGGGACCCAACAAAGTGAACAAAATGGAAAAAAGTGAACAAGAAACTAATACATGTTTCCAACCAATATGCAATAATTTCCAATTGTTATTCTTCATACTACTTTAAACCTTATTATCCTACTACTACTTCGATGACTTTATCCTTATTTCTCTGTTTCATAATATTAATATTCACCACTCAAAATATAATAAATACATAAAAAGTCTGTTACTCTGGATTATTATATAAAACATGATTAATGATAAAAGGAACAAGAAAGAAAGGAATATACAAAAGTGATGTGCTTGTCCCTTGCCTCTTTGCGAGAGAACAATTTCCTTGTCTTCCGAGAGTCTACTTTTTTCAGTGGTGTAAAATAATAGAGTAGCGTAATAATAGTAGAAATAATGAAAAAGAAAGAGAACTTTCTGCCGTACAATACTTTATTCAGTCCTCAGTTCTCCCCTCCAACTTGAGGCGTTGAGAGATTGAAGGTCGCCAGCAGGAAACGGAAATGCAAGTCGCCAAGCAGCCAGCTGCTGGCGCACTTCGTCTTCCCCGCCTATTCCCCGTTTCGCCCGCCACCGTTCGCCCGGCTGCCCGGTTACAGTTCATGCTCCGCCCGCGTCCTCTCGCGCATATCACCCATCCTGTCACTTTATACGTAAGTCAGGATGATCAGACGTCCCATATTTTACGGGAGCATTCCGAATTTCGTTAGTGTCCCGTTGTCATGGCAACAAATATACAGAATCCATTTCGTTCCGTATTTCGTGGAGCATTCCATATTTTTGAAAGTTCTATTCCGTTCATGGAAAGTATTTAAACATATCAAAATGTGAACAGACAATCTACGACAAATTCACTCTAAACGAATAGGATATTTCCATGCCCAAACGAATAGGATATTTCCATGCCCAGTGGACAAGTACAGCATTAATGAAATCTGTGGCTTCAGTGTGCAAAAGGTAGTAGTTCTTCCTCCCCCTATATTTATCTCTATTTACGCTTATGTAACAAATCATTGTGAGCTCCTAACTATCATTTTTCATTGTACTTGGCGACCGACGTGGAGCGTAGTGCTGTGATGTTTTATTTTCATTGGATTTTGTTTAAATTTGATTTTTGTGAGGTCGGAGGAGGAGACTTCAATCGCTTCCGTTACTCGTTCCCTTGTCAGTCGTATTTCTATTGCCTGTATGTGCTGAAGCAGTTAATAATGGCGTATGTCTACGTAAAGGACTATAAGTTAATTTTAATTATACCTTTTATTTCATAAAATTAATATATTTTCATATTTCTCAATTTTTTCCATGATGTAATTACATGCCTTTATTTTACATTTATTATATTTTTCTTAAAACCTCTCATCCATTTTTGTTTAAAACATATATCTAGTACAATCCTGTCTTCTTTTCACATATTAATTCCGGAATATAATAAACATTAAATAGAAATGAATCTGTTCTATTTGGGCGTGTAGTATAGCGTGTAACAACTAATCACCTTGTTAATGGATATTGCTCCCGGAGAATCTACCCCCAGGGCACGAGGTAGAACGCTCTACGTGGAAAGCACTAAACAGGTTGTGATCAGGAGTAGCAAGATTGTAGTGCGACATGAAGAAAAAGGGCCTTGCGAGTGCGGGTAGGAACAGATCTTATGGTAGCTTCACCGAGTGCAATACACGTGGCCAGGATCGATACAAATGCTTAAACATTTTAATGATCCCCGTAATTTTTTTATTGTGTTGAAACAAGCTCGTGACTCGAATAAATAAAAAGAAAGGAATCTGCGAAGAGAAGCAAAGGCTTTTATCGTCTCAGCTGCAAATATTTTGATCCATCGCCCACTCACGCTTACAGTGCAATGCATCATGAGATAAAGCTAAGACGGTGCTGCAGAACCTGTTATGGAACTGTGAGTGCATGCAAGGCGACGAATCAGCGCACTCCGATGCTTCTGAGCAGACCACCGCGCGCTGGCGAATATTTCACCGACGTCAGCAAATGCACACGAGACGGCAACTCAAACGCAGTTTTTCGACTCATCTCACCAGGCAGTTCTGTCGAGTTTTTTATGATATCTTTCCCTTTCATTGCAACAATAATATTTACACAGTTGTNTCTTTCCCTTTCATTGCAACAATAATATTTACACAGTTGTTGATCATAATGTTCTTTTTTTATTCATTGATTTAAAAAAATATTTAAGTGATGTGAACTTTTACTCTGTAGATGAATATATTATACGAACTCGAAATGGAGTACACATTCTTTGTGATCGTTTTTCAGCTCACAACATTTCAACATTAGGTAGGAGGGTTTTCACCAGGAATAACTAGGAACAAAACGTTGTGAGGTGAAGAACTATCATAATAAATGTTGTTTAGTCCATTTTAAGGTCATGTAATATATTTGACAGTACCAGATTTAAGAAATGGGCGAAAATATTGCAATTCTCATTGTCAGTGACATAGTATTTATACTATAATTTATAACGATAAGTTTCTAGTAATCTAAGACTACAATATAAATCAATACAGTATAAACATATTTATAACGTATTTTAGAAAATTATTCCGACTTGTTTGGAGTTTTAGTGATGTATCAAGGCGAGACGAAAATAGTCATTATCATCTTCATTCTACATCATTCACGTCACGTAATGAAATATGACGAAGATGATAAAATACGCAAATTTCCCATGTTACGTCTGAATTCATTAAGTCAATATATTTATTTAACACCGACTGATCAATTTTGCTCCTAGTGGTTTTTTTCGTATTTCAGATCTCCCACATAAAACTACGTACAACATATCTCCGGAATATCACTTTTGAATATAATCGAGATCAAGTTATTAATACAATTTATCACTCTTCAAGTACAAGAGCTAACGATGTTAGTGTTATCAATCGATACTAAATATGAGACCCCATTTTTTTATCAAATAAAACTTACAATTCGCACATTCTCCAAGATTGTTTCATATTAGGATACATATGTACAAAAATGTTTTAATTACTTTTGTACATTGTCTCAAGAAAGTAAATATCTCTGGATTTTTGTCCGCAAAAGTACAAAAAATATCTTAAAAGTTTAGGCTACTTTTTGAGCTTCAACCAACCGTAAATATTACCTGATAAGTATTGGACGATTAAGCAGTCTTATTCGATCATTAAGAATTTGTTTTATGGTTTAATGTAGACTACATTTAAAATTATTTAAAATTGACTTTAGAGAGGAATTTATATTGATTGGAAATAATGTCCATGAAATCATGTTCAGGGGTTATTATAGGCTTTACTTCAGCTGGAAAACTAATATTGGACTAATAAGGAGATAGTGCAAGCGACCATCAGGGCCACAAGCATTAAGAGAGTGACAAAAGATCAGATACATATTCCCTAACAAATACTGTACTTATTATTTTATTATAAAATAAAATTTTCGTATTAATGTACAATATTATTTTATTTTTCAAAAGTAAAAACCAACAAAAAAGTAGTTTGATAGATATATTGCTCAACGTACCGGATAATTTATTATGACATCTCCGTAGCTTTATCCCATGGGTAGCTTTACCAGGCATCTTAGCTACACCATTTCTACACTTTCATTGTTTCTTTCTCCCACCAACGTAATGAAGCCCCTCATGAAACGACACCGAAAGAGAGGAGGTATTGAAAAACATTGACTCGTCAGAAAACCGCACTTATCGTCGAAGTTTTCTCACGAAGTTCGACCTGACAACGTTGCTCTTCTCGTGGATATCTGCAGAGAGGAGGATGGAAGGACCGAGAGGAGAGAGGCGTAGTGGTCACGTGGGTTGGAAGAGCTTCACGTGCGCGCCGTGCACAATCACACCCTCTGTGCCGGACGTATCCGCATCCTACGACGTTGCAGAAACCCTCCCTGCTCTACGAGTTTGCGAAATTCACAGGAGGGTTTTAATAACAACTATGTTTTGCCACTGACCAGCACGATTAATTACTTCCGTTTTTTTTGACATTAGCATCCCAAGACTACAGAATTATCACGAAAATCGAACATTGTTGTAATTTTTTATGAAGTCAATTTAATGGAAGAAAAGCAGTTATAAACTGCGTGGAGCAAAATAAAGTAATATACTCTCATGCAGCAAGGATGGGAACCACACCATCAATTCTGATCAAGAACACTAACGCAGAGATGGATTCATCATTTCTGCGCCCCAAGGAAAAACATGGTATGCGCTCTCTAAGATAAGAATGAAAATCTTATCCTCTTGTTATAATTTCCACACAATATCAACTAAGTTATCTTCAATAGAATACTAAAAAGTTATTGAACAAGTAGGTACTACTAATATTGAATATTTAAATTCTTCGGAAAACATTGCTATTAAACCGTAACTATTAGAATAACTAAAAATTAGAGATGAATAACAACTACAGTTTAATTAGACTACCACATTCAGGTCAGAACCTAGAGAGCTACGTATAAAATCCACTCTACCGGGAGGAAAACTGGAGAAAACCCCGTCCCAGGGTGGGAGCTAAATGTTCACAATTTTTTTTCTGAAATGCTGATGTGAGTGAAAAACTTTAACAATTTTATTCAATAAATAATCAAAGACTGAAAAGTGTAGTAAAACAGTAATAGAAACCATCAGCATAATACAATAATATATCGATATCGATTGAGCGAGGAAAAAATGAATGTCTAAAGCGTTTCTCGTTTTCATTAGGTTCGTTTAGTTCACTAAGACATCTGTTATCATAAAAGTGTGTTATCATAAAAGAGCTTGTTTTTGTGACAAGGAAAGCAGTACACCATTGCACGACATGCCGGTCGAACCTTATCTTCTCTTTAATAATTTGTGTTAAACTTAGTACATACACAAATGTCACGTACGTTTTTGCAGACCAATTTGAGGCAAATAAGATTTCAATGCACATACATCGTTTTGACGTATATCTACCCATTTACGTTGAGTAAGCGAAGATACCTCTTCAAGGAAATAATAAGAAAAAATAACCTTGGAAAGTGGTTATAAGTGATACATTGGAAAGTGAAATATCCAAATACTCAGAAATTGGTTTGTAAATAATTAAAGTAAAACTTATTGAACAAAAGGCTCAGATAATATCTTAATTAGTTGGCGAACTTTAGAAAAAAGAAGTCGGAAAATGACATTTCACACCATTTGAATCCTTAAAAACCAAGATATTGAAAAATCCATTCTTAGTGAACTTCCGCAATAGTGAAGAAACATACAAGATTTTCAGTTTCCGTCCTATACTATGAATAAGTCAAGACAATGCCGCTTATGAACGTAGATTAACCTAGGTCATACGAGATAAAAATTTACGAAGACGTTAAATGCCCAATTGAAATTACTGGCTTTTTTATATATTTCATCTAGATTGGTCCAGTGATTAGACGTACAGTTTCCCCAAACAGTTGTGAGAATGCAGTTTCACTATTATAGATTAGTAAGGAATAGGATAATACAATAGCTCGCCATACTGCATGAATGCAACCAGCTACTTTTCGTTTCTGTGCCCTTTCTCTTGTCGAGAGAAGCTCTTCCAAGTTCTAACATCAGATTGACTTTGAAATCAACCGTAGTGGTATTGATATACACAACTTTCACAATTTAAACGAGAAATTATTGGTCTTCCTTGTAAAAATTAAAGGAAATGTGGATCCTATTTTTAATTTGAACATTTTTTTTATTGATTTACAAAAAAAAATTAACTCTTAATAGATTCTTTATGTTGTTTCTACACTTACGTAATATGATTGGCGAATTATGAACTCACAGAATGTTTATAATAATAAATGGAAACTATTGAACAATTGTTCAGAATCACCACTTAATTACAATACTTAAGATGCTGGAATCATGTACTCCCTTAATCTGGTTCTTCTATACTTCTTTACATTCTTTTAAGAACATTTACCCACTTCTTTTTAACTAAATTTCTATTAACTTGTATTTTCTTTCTCTTCCATTTTTATTCACACCTTTGTTGCAAAAGACAATAGTTGTAACATTTACAATATTGTGCGTTTTTTGTCAATGAGGAAAAATATTTTGTATTTGTGTTGCATTTTGGGGGGAAAGACCAATGACTTTGAAATCGGTGATTTAAATTACTTGGCCTCTGGATTACGAACTCTTATAACCATTCTCACACAAACACACGCCCACCTAACCCCTGATACCTGAGGATAGTGATTGAATCATCTACTGGGTGCACAACTCAGTAAGGAGATTTTTATTATATTTTCTTTATTTTCCAATTTAAATAATTTATTGCGCTTTTGACCTGCATAAAATTAGGAGAGAAAATATTGACATTTATAGATGAGAAATTATACGTTAATAGAAATACCTTTCATACTCCAAACAATATATTGTATAGTTTTTTCTTACTTGTCTAAAAAAGAGGCTGTGTTTGTTGTCTTTTGAAAAATTAGAAGTTGTTTACTTGGGAAGTGGTTTACCCAGCAGATGCTTCACGACCTCAGATTAGACAGACAGGTCTCGCGTTTGAGCGTGTTTGATGTTGGGTTCGTAATCCCTCAGCGGTCACCAAACTTCAAACATTATTTAGAAATAATGCCGAAGTTTATATCACATATTTTGTGTTTGCTTAGAATTTTACTGCAGAATTTTCAGTTTGGGTATGGTTATTAGACTTGAATACCAATTCAAAACAAAACTAGATAGTGTTTTGAAAATACTATAAAAATATAAGACAATTTCTTGGGAAAAATATTATCCTTTTTAATAGCAAATTGTCATGAGCCATGCAAAACTCATAAATCAAATCTCTCTCCTCCGAATTCCACACCAAGACCGCGTGACTTAAAGGTTCTTCAATGACGTAAAACTTCTGTAGTGTTATCTGCTGCGGCCGATCTTTATTCTAACAGAAATCAATACACGCATCTCGGAAATCCGAATACAAAAGAAGTCGGAGGAGACAGAATATGATTTCACCATGAAATGTCAAGCTCCTCCTCTTAGCAAAGATGTAAATGTTCTAGAGTAACGTAACATTTTCTTCTCTATGCCAATGCAGTTGAAAGTTTTTCCTTTATAATGAATAAATGTTGAATCATTCTTTTAATAAGTTAGCCCCGATTATCCGAATACCTTAATTGTTCTAGATATATTGCTCTCATCCCAACGTAACACAGATGTATCATGCTCTTCCATTTGGTGGTTGACATTTATTTTCCATGACGAACATTTTCATTCAAATTCGTTTATCTGAATAATTTTATTTTGACAAGACAAACTTCAAAACCGAGAAAGACTGAGTCAAATGTCATATTGTAGTTCTATTAGGAAATATTTCGAAGGAAATTTTAAAAAATCTCAAGTTTCAAAAGCTGTTTAGTTAAAATACAATAACTAATTAATACAATTCATTTGCACAATCAATAAGGTAACGCGGGTTTTTACTATTTGAAAATGTGATCCTTGTTTCCGAATGTTAGTCTTACATAGGAAAGATGTATGAATGAATAAAATACCCAATTTTTAATATATATCAGCAGCCAGTTATTTTTTTGTATGTAAACTGCCTTTCGTTTACGCTTTGTGAGAGAAGAGAAATTTTTTTTATTGAAATGCTGTTCTGGAACGAGTACGCAACTCGTTTAGTGAAGTGTCGAATTTGTTCAGAACTAGTGCGCACTAAGTAGTAAACGGTCTGCCTTTTATAGTATTCATTTTATGATTTATGGTGAAATTCAGTCCATGAGGTCTGCTCTTTCACCTAGCTGTGACTTGGGCGAGGGAATTGGGAAAGAGAGATGTTGGGTAGCCGAAGAACTTATGATATTGAACCGACATTTGCCTGGAGAAGTGAGGGAAACCCTAGCTGTAAACCTCACCTAGTTCGACCGAACAGGGTATGAACCCACGTATCGTTGAACTGGTATCGTGGAAGCGAAGACTCTACCATTAATCTTATGTTAGTCTGGATAGAGCGAGGTAAACACCTACCGAAAACTTCATCAGTTCGACCTGTTCTTCCTCTCACCATCGATATTGAACACGAACATTGCTGTCGAATAAACGTAGATATTCAAGAATTCGCCAAAATGCATTAGATAGAGTTACGCTGGTGGAGCAGCTGTTGAGAAGTAACACTGCTGTCCAGCTGTTTCACTGCATTTACATTGGCATAACGCACCGCACATTCGTGACCAGTCGCTGCGTTTGGTGTGTTTCATGACAACGGAAGTGATAACAGGTTTATGCACTCGCAGGAACGCGTAACGAGGAAATGTCATGAAGTGAGATATCCTTCTATGGCAGGACACGTGGAGTTTCTTTTAGGTCTGGTAAATTAAGTGTTCGTATTGGGATTATAGGAGACAATCCTTATTGAATTATATTAGTCTATCTTCCAGGAGAGCACTTTTCCGCTCTTGGGTTAGCTTTGGTCAAGCATGAATAATTCTTGAGACAGCAAATTTGAAGGATCGTTTGAAGGACGTCTTTAGCTAATTCATGAAATGACTTCTTGTTATATGATTCGGAAGATGTGAGAGAAAAGAAACAAGTGTGTGCATATGATTAGACTGATTTAGAACATTCAACCGGAACCCGTTCTTCAGAACATGAAACCGAATTTTTAGAATTAAATTTTGTTTAATGCACTGTTTAACAAGTAAATTGTTAATGTTGTGTTAAATTAATATCTCATTCTGTATATACATTCATAATAAGACATACTGCTTATACAGTATTATTTAATATGTTTAGGGTATAATAAAAACTGAGTAATCAAAAATATTTTTATCTAAGTAAGTATAAGAAAGTATGTGTTATCTTGTGTATAGATCAATAAATTTACCCTTCACAGATTGCCATCGTTTCGGCTTTTATTAAGTCATCCTCGGGACTGTATATGCACATAATTCTCCAAATTATACGTTTCATAACGGGGTCATAGAGAAACCTTTTTTTCTCTCTATTCTTCAACAGAGAGAGTAATCGAGACCTACCCATGTAATAGTACAATGAGTGAGAAGTCGTTGGAATATGATGTGTACAGTTTCGTCATGTTGAGACAAATCTGTTGCCACAGTCACTTGGGGATTGCGTACATTTTCAATGAGTGCGCTAACGGTGACATCATTCTTTTATAAGGACATTTGTTTGCGGCTCTTTTATACCCGTATTCTTCCTCTATTTTACCGAATCCTGCTGTAACATTCCATTCCTGTTCACACGCCACAAGTGGCAGACCTTCTGTTCCACGTGCCATTGGCGTATGGCATTAGTCAGACTGTTTGCGGAGTCCTTTCCACCCATTCTGAGGCCCAGGCTGCTTCTCCACGCTGCATTTCGACCCGTCCACTATCACCTACTCATACACCACACACTCCTCAGTCATGTCCTAAGTCAAATTGCATTCCTCGGTTTCGCAATACCCACTGCCTGGGTCGTGGCCAGGATTTTCCTGAAGGGGGGTTCGTGTAAATGAAATAGTCTGTTACAAATGTTCGTATTTTATTTGTGTTTTTTGTTAATATAAACTCAGCACCAACTCAGTCATTAGTACACAAGTTTGATCAATGATCCTTTATATAACTTTATTCACTGTGATGTTTTATTTTTCAGTATATTTTATTTAGGTTTAAGAGACTTTGGACCGCTTGGACATCCTTGCCATTGAGCCAATCGTCCTCAGCATCCTGTTTGTCACCTTTCTTGTTGCGATTCAAAGAAACCACGTACGCAGTGTTCCTACCGTAAGAAAAAGAAATTGCTTTTAAACATATTTCGTTGTGTTTTATCTTCGATTTTCTGCATCAGTTCATGGTACTAACACACTTATTGGAGTTGGTGATAAGGCATTTGTAGAACTGGGAGATTGTCCCCGCGTTTTAGGGGTTCGGTACCGAGTACCAGAAATCAAAAGTCAACTGGAATTCTTGTACAATAATGCTTTATTTATAAATGATCTGAAAGAGTTTATGTAATTCGTCCTTCCCTACCATATCACGGAAAAAGATGTCAGTGGCTGTGGCTAATGTTCTGCACCAACTGCAAGACGCAGACGATGATGAGTACATTACTAAAAAGGCACCATCGTATCAAGTACACTACAATGTAACTTCCATTAACGGACTCTTCTCGATAGCGGACACTATTTCACACCGCGTCATTTTATTCCACGTTGACCGTAACTCCCGAAAAGAGATTACTTTTCAATAGCGGACAATTTTTAATGTTCAATGTGTGCTCGTTATGGAGAAGTTTCGCTGTACATAATAATTTTAAAGTATTCTTTGAGAAAATAGGAAATTTGAGATTGGATGAAAACAATTTTAAAATACGGATATTGGAGGAGGTGAGGGAACTGTTTTAACTCCTCTCATCCATTCCCCGCTCCGTTTTCCCACCTCATCCCACTCGATCTTCGAACCTTCTCTCCCATCGCTGCTCTACGCCGCCCATTCTAAATCCCCACTCCGCGAAGCCCCGGCGTTAGTCACGCCGCAGGCTCCACGTGTCGGGAAGGACACAGGCGCTCAAGGGCGCGTCGCCCGGACGCACGCGCTCAACTGCTGCCGCTGTGCCCGCGTTGCTCCCCCCCCNAGCGGGCTATGCGTTTGCTGTCCTGCTCTTGCATGACGTAGATGCCGAAGGTGGGAACATGCGAGAATTGCTGCGGCAAGGCAATGGATGAGTGGGACCTACTATTCGAAAGACGTCGAACTTCTCATATGTAATGTTGAAGGGTAAAATAATGTAACGTTTTTGTGTGTGTGTGGGGGTCCATCTCTCCCGGTAATTACTCACGAGATCCAGAACAAATTGTATTCAAAGTATTACAGTATTATGAGTTGGACTATTTTATAGTTAATGTTAGATTATTAACGCTAATAGAATTTACTTTTGAGAGGGTGGGGAATGAATGGTTCATAATTTGCATGGTACTTAAATACTATCTATACCAGTTTTCCAACTGGTGGTTCGCAAGGCAAAATTTTGCGGCACGCTGAAACTTTTAGAAAACCAAATAAATAGTTTAAAAATGAAGAAATAATTTTAAAAAGTTTTGAAACATATATCATATATTAATGTTATGATAAAATATAAATAGTGATCCGTTATTTGGTACAGAATGTTTTGTTTATTTTTATCTTAATTCTTTCATATAATAGTAAGATAGTTTTTCAAGGTATAAAATGATTAAACCTGTGTTCAAACTAAACTATACATAATTTAATAAAGATGTTTCTTTCATCTATTTCCTGAATTTTATGAATATTAGCCTACTATGAAAGTGAGGCCCGCAATTATACCCAAATTTTCTAATTTGGTCCTCGAACCCTTCGAAACCTTTGATATATACGTGGTATCTTATCGCTAGTAATACAATTAATATTAGATGTTATAAGGACATACTTCAATTTGAGCATATTATTATTTTCATCTAATGACGAGAGTCAGTTCTTGACAAGAGGCGTAAAAAAGGTTTAATTTTTTTTTTTTGCGAGAGGGAATAATTTTTCTTCGTCATCGCCCACCCGTTCCCCAACATATTTACGCCACTGGTTTAATATTCATCTCTATATCATATGAAGGTATTCATGGCCAGAAAAGAAACTCAATAATCATGTTTGTCAATTGGGAACGAAAACCATAAACACTTCATTCCTTGCGGTATTCCTTGTCGACCATCAAAGAAGTGAATTTCTCAACAACATGCGAGTAAGAATGATTAAATCTACTTTGTAACCATCGATTAAAACATTATTGATACATTACTCTACTACCAAGATATATTTGAAAACCAGTGTGCACAATTTTCTTACCGATCATTGATTTTTTTAAAATTTTGTTTTATTTATTAAAAAATATTATGATGGAAGAAGATTTCTAAATAAAAAAGGAAGGAATAAGAAGTGTTGAATCCTATTATTTGTAACATTAAAGTCACATCGCATTGGTTATTCAATTATTTTATTTTTAACAAAGTCAAGTTGCTTGAATATATTCATAACGTCAGTTCTAACAGCTTTTGTAACTATTTTATTTGCTTGATATTTGCGCTGTTCATTGGTGTTTTCGTTTCCATAAATTGAATTACGTTTCGCTTACTAAGTGGTTCTAGGAAGTTAAAGGCAAATGGCATAACATGGAGTACAATTGAGTTCCAATAATTTGAACTTCAGTCATCCGGATTGGCGAAAAGAAAATAATTATTTTAAATTACTGAACACTAAATAATTATTTTTTAGTGTACTTAGCTAACTGTGGAACTATATCATAACATTGTTTTTATACTGTTTATATTGTTACTTTTAGTTTTTTGCTGAACTATACGATATTTTTTGTTGTTGTTTTGCCTAAAATATAACTTTTCTTTAAACTTCAGGCATCCGGATACTTGATTATCCGGACCGGGTCCAGTCCCAAATGATCCGGATTAGTGGAGTCCTACTAAGTAAGTAGAATGAGTGGACGCTTCTTCCGCAATTTTTGGATGTTCGTTTCGAACCGCGTGGTTCATGCTATAGCCAAAAACACCGAAGTGATACGAACACGGACGGTCAAGAATGACAATTTTTGGCAAAGTTTTGGCAACATCAGTGGAGATCCATCAAGGGTGCATGATAAAGAACATCATGTACCTACTCCCGTGGCATATGGTAACACGTACAAAAATTAAAAATTGATGAATATTGAGACTGACATTAACTAGTGAAAATCTATTGAAAATGACCATACATCAAAAAATTGCATGTGAATTATGAGCAACATTTTAAACTTTGTTGTTACTTCAAATACAGTTACTTCATAAAAATACAGTTACTTCATAAAAAAATTCTCTTTTTTCGATATCACGTTACAACTAAAGATACTAACAATACTTCGAATTTCGTTACATTTTCCCCCTCCATTCTTCTGTGGACAACGCTTTGGCATTCCATGATACAGCATTATATTGTGTGACCTACCTATCTTCAAGGCGAACGTCTTTTCTTACCCAATGTCAAGGCTTCCTCGCCGTTTTTTTCCCTATCAACTTAACACATGTGTTTCTGTTGTTCGCTTATTCTCATCGTTGTTATAAACCGCACTAACACTCCGGAAATATCGTCCCCATCATTGTTCAAATCACATTCTTCATAGAAACTCGTGGTAATCTGAATATTTAAATAATTTTAATCAACTCACTGAAAACTAGGAGAATGTACTGCAGTAGATATGCAAGAAATTCACCAGAGAAAATATGTTAAGGGAAATTCGATTCTTCGAAATGATCACACGTGTTTAACGTCCCATTTCGTAAGACGTAGTTTTCAAAACCTCCACTGCTGTCTTGTAGATTACTCTTCTCTTTACGCTGCGGTTCTCCCTTTTATACAACTATTGAAGCGTCGTTTGCGCTCCCGCTACTTTAAATTAACTCTTCTTCGCGTCACTTCTAACGCGCACTCTCACCTACTCTCCTCGAAACGTCTCTCTCTGTTCCATTCCTCCTCTGCTGTTCGTTTTCTCTCATTATTCTCCCTTGTTTTGACTTCGTTAATTTTTTTCTTCCATCAATTCCTTCTTCTTCTTCTAGTTAGTTTCCCCCTCCATTACATACTATCTTGATTCGCTTTTCCCTCGTCGTCTAGGTAGTTCCGTTTATTCGCTTCAGTGACGAGTGGTACAGCGTGATGTTGTTTCCTATTCACTGGATGGAATTGAAGGAAACACTCGTGAAAAGAGAGTGTATCGTTGCTTCGGTCAACGGGCAAATACATTTTTTATTCAAACACCCTACAATTTCGTCTATTTTTGGGTAAAGAATTAGGAGGCATAACGAACCAAACAATTATTAGTAAAGAAGTACATAAACAATTATTTAACATTAGCCTGTGTTGTCAAGAGTCCAAGAATACAATAATAATAATTATCATTGTTATTGTTTTCTATGGTAACATCTTGTTATGCAATTTTATTTTGTGTGTTTGAAACAATTTTTTATTTAAAAGCTGCATATGTTTACGAATATACTTTAATGCCTTGTTCGAAGTACTGTAAGTCATATTTGCTCTTTATTAATACTGAAAGTGAATGGGTAAAAAATGTGAATGCAACCCAATAACAAAGATCACAACAGAAGTAGAATACAGGGGGAAAAACAATAATATGATAGTTTTTTGGGTATTTTAATTTTTTATTTCAACTCGCTCACTTGAAGTTAATTTTGATAGGCTTGTGCAAGTACTTAATTTAACATGGTAACAAAAAGAAAAATTATGCTGACAGGGTAAAAATGAACTGTTGTCACAATCATGCAAATTTTGTTTGTATTGTAAGTATATAAACAAAATGTGCTATACTTTTAAGTAATCGATAGCGAATTTAGTGGCGAGAATCAATGTAAGAAATGAGAGTGAAAGGAAAAGAGGTGTAACTAACTATTTTAGAGTTAATATCATATCTGTATCCCCCAAAGATGGAATAGTGGAACATATCATAATTCTTATATTAGCCGCGCAGTTAGCGACGCAGTTTGACTGACAATGCGAATTTTTATTGCGCTACTAGGGACAGTGGTGGAAGTCCAATTTTCACCATTCTTCCTTCGACCACTGTGGACATTGCCTGTTGTCATTAGAGTGTATATTGTAAAGATGAACAGAAATGAACATGTGTCATTGATGTTACGAATAGATGGTGAGTCTAGTGAGTCAGACAGGGTGACATTTGTATTTTCATCTTCCGAAACCTATTGCACGTTTGGGGGAAAAGTGGTGAAACATATAGGTAACGTGAAACACCTTCGAGATAAAAGAAACTCACATATTTAAAGAAACAGTTTCGGCTTCCGCCTTCGTCAGCCTCATAGATAATGAACCGATTCTTCTCTCTTCGCTTTACGTTGACCTATCGTTAGATGAAAGGAAAGAAAAGTAGGAAGGATATTTGATTTTGAATATTGAAAAAATTAGGAGAATTTGTTGTTGTCTATTTAAACCGGGATGGGTTGAGACTTTTAGGGACCAGATGAAAACTAATTCACGTGTTTTATATATGTGGATGGAATGTTTCGAGAAGAAGTTTCAAAATCTGAACTTAGAAACATTCATTACATTTTTATAATGTAATTTAGCGTGGGAGGGGAAAGGTAGAGCAGAAAGGAATTTATCAAATTAAGTTATGAGATAGTTCATCCTGATGTTGAAAGGAGTAGTTGTTTCCCCTACATAAAAACTTTTACAATGAGTGCAAGTTAGAAGATAAATGCAATTTCTGGAGTTGCATTTACTGGATTGATGGAGTCTATGTGTATTGGGTGACCGGATGTAAAAGACGTAGAAGAATCTTTGATATTGCATGTTCGACATCTGTTTTCTTTTTCACAGCACTCTTGTATTTATTTAAGAATTACTGGTTTCTAGACAAGTAGAGGGGGTTTGTTGAACTCCCATTATCAGGTATTTCTTCTAAATTACAATGATCCATTTAAATATTTTCAGCTCCAATTATCTCTTCATTTTATAACTTAACGTTGTCCCACCATGTGAAGGAAAAACATTTTCACTTTTTTCAATTAAATATAAATTTAAAAGATTTAAAGTTAATGAAAAATAGAAAATAAAAGCATGATAAATTAAAAGTCGTTTCTATGTTGCTCATTTTTTTTTTTTTTTCAGTGTATGTTACTGATGATGGTTGCTATGCAGCCGAAAAAGCTTTCTAATACCAATAATAAAAAAATGAGCAACATAGAAACGACTTTTAATTTATCATGCTTTGATAATGTTGCTAAAGCACCACAATTACCAAGTA
>NNCF01126069.1:2115228-2139400 GCA_002313205.1 Laupala kohalensis
CTCTCCAGGACACTGCACCCCATTCCCAACAGTTAAAACCCTCGGAAATTCTTTCCGTCCTCTGCCGCCAGTTCCTGGAAAATTCCGACAGCCCCTTTCCCCCCGCAAACCCCGCAACACACCGTCACTTTCCATATAATGACCTCCGTTCGGCGTACTCTGCGCACTCGCCAAAAATATTCCTCAATACTCAGGTAAGTAATTTTGTCGGTTTGCTCACTCTGTATTTGTTTTCTTTTATTCATTTTTCATTGTTCTTTCCTTTCTTTATTTCAACAACAACCAAAAATACACTTCTTTCGATACTGTTTCACCCAATTATTGTATACTTTCATATTATGTTTCTATTTTTATTATTGTCATTTTATGTACATTTATATTTTTCAGTGTATGTTACTGACGATGGCTGCTATGCAGCCGAAAACGCTTTATACCAATAAAACAATGAGCAACATAGAAACGCCTTTCAATTTATCATGCTTTGATAATGTTGCTAAAGCTCCACAATTACCAAGTTGAAGAATTAAACACAAAATCACAGTAGTTTTTATAATATTTGTGGCAATATTGCTGTAAAGTAACTATATCAAGTCGTCTTATTTTATTCCGGAAATAACGATTTTAGCTGTATGATCTTGCTAATTTAGCACCAAAAATTTGAAGGTGGTTGGGTTATTGTTATTCCTAATACAATTATAAATCAATATTTAATGGTAAATATTTACACCTTAACGTCAATATAATGTAACGTTACATTCAAACACTCCACACGAAATATCGTGCGCTACTAGAAAATTGTAGCGCCAAGGAAGTGGATCAAAAGCGGCATCGAACTGACGAGTCCGATATCTTTAGCGGACGAAATTACAATCTTGCCCCAGAGTTGAATATTAGAAATATTTTGGTACCAGTAATATTTTAAGAAAAATTGAAATTTGCGTCATTGATTCTTAAAGGTGCGTTATGTGCTTCGGACAACTTTAAAGCGAGAAAAGTATATTGACGTTTATTAGATGAAAGTACACAGGTCATTTGAGTGACCAAATTTTGCAAAACATTCAATTAATTCAACACACAAAATAAAAGCAAGAGTTTGACAAAATTTAAAATTTTTCATATTCCATGCTAGAATGTAGTGAAGAGTGGGTGAAGTTCGCGAGGGATTATTATTCGCTAAGTTAGTAGTGATCATCTTGGTTTCGCTATATGGTGCTCACGTGTCATGATACCTTGGTAATTGTTGAATGTCACTTCAGTATCCACATACGGGACGAGACTATTCATTTTCATACGTCAATTCTACTGATTTGATATAATTACTACGTTTTCAGTGTCTCATTCTTTAAAAAAAAAATTTTCATATATTTTCGCCAAATTCCTTTTTTGACCGTATCAACAATATATCAGCTGGTTTTTACATTAGAGTTTATATATATATATATATATATATATATATATATATATATATATATATATATATATATATATATATAAAATATAAAATAATCGTGAAATAAGTTATATAAGTTACATATTAATGCATTCAAAATAGTACTCAATACATATTGCACTTACTATGTGTTCAATGGAATATGCATGCCCATAATTATTTTAAGTGCGCATTCGTTTGAACTGAAAACGGGTGATAATACGTGTAAGAGACAACCCAATCTTCGGAATAAGTTTCTTTTCTGTTCGAGAGGAGACTTTTCAAGTAATTAATTGAAAATTAAACATACTTACACTCAGATCCAAGTATGTTTCTGTTTTAAAAAGTATAGCAATTATAAAATGAAGGATTTTGTATTAAAGGGTTGAAAGAATAAACAAATTTTTATCCGATCGAAGTGAAAAAATGACATAACAATAATTTGTTTAAAAAATTATAAACTATGCATTGGGAACTACCGAGATTGTTCTTTTTATTTCCAATACAAAAGATGTACTTATCCATCTCAGTATTTCTCCCAATTTCAACAGTCTTCGCGATGAAATTATCAATACATTGCTTGAAACCAGTGCGTACACCGTTTTGGTAAGGAAGTAAGGTAATTTTTAGTTTTTTGTCGTTTGCAAACGTGTCACAATTCTTTGTGAGTTCAAATGCAACAGTAACATTATTTTTAAGATACACAGCATAAATAATCAATAAATCTAGATTCTAAAAATTTTAAATATATACGTTAGACAAAAGCAAATTAGTTAAACAATAATTTAAACTAGTGATAAAATGTGTACTTTTGATATCTCATTTATAATGAAGTGAACGCCCCCCCCCCAAAAAAAAAAGTTTCATTCCGAGAAACTTCAGAAAATCATCCGCGGTTTGTAAAAGCGTCTTTAACAAAAAAATTATAAGTAAAATTTATAGACAACGGTATTTACCGTTATAAATATCATGGTATTAATCACAGAAAATTAAAAATTACAAAGCAAAATGAGAATGTTTTTTAATTTAAAATTAAATTATTTTCATTAACTAATTTCCATTACAAATATGTAAATTGTGTAAAGAGATCATTCAGTGTAATGAGTTAATAAAAAAATCAGGTCATAAAATATAGGCGGAACTATTCCTCTTCCTTTCACTTATTACATAATCTCCACTGATCATAGTTTCTTGCCTCAGGAACATAATTGCAGGGTTAGTCATGAAAAACGTGCGTTGAGTAGTGTGTGGTGTCCTCTCTTTGGAGGCTATCCAACTAAGATCTTCGCCTAGGAATGAGTTAGAGCGGCATTGAAAATCGAAGAAAAAAATTATTCACTCCTTTCCTGCCTAGACTACTTGCGAATTCTCTCAAGCGTGCAAAATACATCGTTATACCCGGATCGGTTGAAAGGTGAAGGAGGTATATTTTAATGAGGACCGGAATCCGGAAGGATTGTATCTTGAACAATTCGTATGAAATGGGACGGGTAAAATACGAAGAAAAATATTAAAATAGTACATTATGTCATTACAATGTGTCGAATAATTTTTGTCATTTGGTATTTTGCAATTATTTATTCAAATTTAATCTATAATAAATTCCATACGTTAAAAACCACTTCATATTTCAAAAAGAAAAGGTTCGAAAATGTTCAAAGTTAATTGAAATTATTCTCGAGGAACTGAGACACTATTTCTTCCCTCGAATTTTTAATTTAAATAAAATATTTTAATTTTAAATATTAATTTTGGATTGTATTATAGAAGGAAATAATAATTAATGTCTTGTATCTATGATAATTTGATCTTGTAATTTGTTATATAACAACTTCAAAGTTAATATTCATGTTATTTGAAATAAATAAAAAATTTAACCACGTTTTTCATAAATTTTATTCCGTTTAGGTATTTCTTCCTTGTGTTTTTAGTAATATACCTGGCTATAAACTCTGTTCTGTTTGTTTCCATTTTTTAATGTAAAAAGGAAAAAGTTATTTAAAATATATATTTAATATCATATGCATTTATAAAAGTGAAGTACTTTTATACTGAGTTTTGCATTGCTCTTTTTTTCTTGCAGGTTAGTTGTCCGGAATAATTTTGTGCGTCTACCAGACATTTTTGTAAGTAAATAAATATTTTTTTCTTTCTATATTTTATTTCACAACTATACAAGTAAACTAAACAAAAGGTTACTTGTTTTCTTTCCTATTGTGGGAACTTATTCTTAATCTTTTTTTTATCTTTTTTTTACGTCTAAAATTTTATATGCATATCCGTAAATTTGAAGACACAAATGTGACATTGTCCTTTCTTAGAGGAAGTCGTCGTGATAGTAAGTGCAACAAATTTCCGCAGACATTTCTTCTAAAAATGATTTCACATGATTTTATTCTGTGTTTAGGGGATGGGGGTTCATGTACCATCAGGTTATCTTGTGTTTTGACACAAGTTCAAAATTCGAGGGAATTAAAATTAATATGGAGCATTAATTTATGTTCATTAGAAGTTTGTTATGTTTTAAAAAGTTACGAGAAATATGTTGCAATATTTGTTAGATCAGGAGAGACTGTAAGCCACATTTGAATCTTGCATCGTGAAATTTCCTTTTATACTCCTTATTCGTATCTTAACTATTTATCAACTTTTCCCGATTAAAAAATAATAGCAATAGGTTTTTGACGTTTCGAAATAAAAGTATGTCCTTATATGCGTGTTAGTATTTGCTGCAATAAATAATAATTAGTATCATATTTCTCACAAAAGAACTTGACCCACATTACTTAACACTTCTTATTCTATTTCCAACTTTTACCTCAAAATACGTTCATGAAATGGTTTTATTTTGTTTTTATTCCTAGTCGGTGTGGCGTCAAGTACAAAAGCGGTCGCAGAACGCTGACTATTCGACACATGTTTCTTTTAGGCCACTTGTGACACTCACTCATACTTTGGCAACCCCTGGTGCTGCGCCTCGCTGATAAGCTGTCCGCGTTATTTAGGAAGAGAGCCACTTGTCGCTTTGTCATTGGAGATCGACTCGCGGCGCGACGGGCATTCGCCATCCGTTGCAACCGCTGCAGTGCACTGTGGCAGCGCTTGACCATGACCTAGCAGCCTATATTGCGCCTTGCGACTACAGCGCTCATGATGGCGATGGTGGTGGTCGTAACGGGCGGCTCAGCTGCTCTCGTGGCGATGAGAGACAATGGAGTTGCAGGAGATTTGTTTTCTTCACTGGAATATATCTAATAGGCTCCGTGACGAGATCAATCTTCCTCCCCATCCCCCGGGAGTGAAGAAATTACAATTTTGTTCTTTTTTGTAAAATATTTAAGTATGACAAATATATTCTCAGTCGGGAATTCGGGCGAAATAAACAATTATGATATGGAAAGTAAGAACAGAAGTTCAGATGTAACGGATAAGGGTAACGATTGCAGAGATATAATTAAAAAGAGATAAGAAAGAACTGAATATATCTATAACTTGTAATGTTGAAGAAAAATGTTTACGACAAGACTTGATCACAGTGACTTTAAAAAAAACATCGTCAGTTAAGATTACGGACGAAAGTAGTAAAATATATATTGCAGAATCGTAAATAACCTTAAATGCGCATCCTTTTGTACCAAATCTCTGACCCCCATGACCTGAGTCCCCATCACATAATTCAATTTATTTATTTATTTATTATATGTATTTTTTATTATGCGACGAGGTTCATGCCGTCTTCCTCCAAACCACAAGATTTGGGTGAAGGAGTCAGGAAGGAAAGATGTTGGGTTGCCGGCGAATCTAAGATACTGAAACTCTGGATCCGCCTCTCATAGGCGGATTGGACAGGAGCAGTTGATACCCCCACCCACTTCCCCACATATGCACAACATCACCGATATTTATTTAAAATTACCATCTATATATTTCATGTCACACTTTGTCCCTTCCGATTGCGTTACGTCATGTGTGAGTGACGAATAACGAAAGATTTAAGTGGCTTCTGAGAAACGTTCAAGTAAACCAAAACAAATGAGTGATTGTATGAGTTTAATACTACACAGCTTCTGGATAGTGCTGCTCTCTGAGATAAATTATTCGTAGATTTATATAACTGTAAAAATCACAATCATATAAAGTACTTGTAAGCAATGGTTCCATGTACTTCACAAACTAACCATTCATACAAACGTACATCTTTACATTTTATTTTGTTTTTAAGATAGTAATTAGTTTAAATAACGATACTTTAAGTGTTTTGTTGGGTGTTATTATGCAAGAAAAATCACGTGCTTTGTGTCCATATACGTGATATTTAATTCACATTTAACTTACATTTTACATATTTATGAATTCGACGCTTTTGCGGATGTCCAAACTCACAATAGGGATCACACGGAGTACAGATCCAAGATCACTATTTCAGGGAACACTGTGGCATCGACTATAACAAGTTAATTGAGGATACAAGTATTCAGCGACTAATGGCGTTATGCAGAGGACATGAGTGATCTAAGTGAGTACGAGATACTGTTACTAAGATCCATTTAAACCACCAAAAGCACATTATGGATATTTTTTTTCAAGCGCGGGACTCAACTTGAACAAAATATAGGAAGCGCATTGAAACATTTTCATATACCCCTTTTAAAAAGAATACAATACTTAAATAAATGGGGTCATTACTTTGCAGAGCAATAAAAGAGGAGCGTGGAGTAGAATACGGTGTTTAAGAGTGAAACTGCAAACGAATAGCTCAGAAACTGAATGTTTTATCTTTCTTTGGGTCTCATGAGAATGTATTCGGTTAATGATCTAGTGGATGCCTGCAAACATAAATCATAAGACATGCATAATAGTGTCAACTACCGTTGAACACAATTACAACAAATAAAGTATTTTTAAAGAAAGCAAAAAACTATAACCTTATGAATCATTATTTGGTATAACCAACGATCTGGTACCTCCTTACATAATGAAACTCAAGACTTAAAAGACGACATAAATCATCAATCTTCTCACATTTTTTATAGTCGCTAACATTGTAATTCTTTGAAACAACCGGTTTCTAAATACAATGAAGTTTTATGTATTTGTCACTATTTATCGTTGCCAGGGACATGACCCGGAAGGAGCTCGCTGAGTCCAAACAAACCCCCAAAAATTGTTGGAAATTGCGTCGAAAATTTCTGTTTATCAATATGGCTTTTTTGCCATTTGCCAACTGATTAATAAACTAAAGCTGAAAATGATCAAATTGAAAATACTTTAGGATAAATAACTTTACAGTTAACATCAATACATTTTTGATGCTAAGTCTAAATGTTTTCTGGATAAACCCCAAAATATATTTCTGATCTATTAGTTGCACTAAATTATTCTCCTGTGGTCATATTAGAAGCTTGCGGTTCTGAACAAGTTTGAAGCACATCTATATATAAACGTAAATACAATGCATGGAATAAGTGCTGAAAGCAAAAGTACATGTGTTGTATCGTTTACCGTACAACTCGTGGGTGACATAAACACCTTCTTCATGCATTACGCTTCAACACACTCGTAATACTTGGAAGTGTCACAAGGAATACGAACATACTTGCCACTAGACTAAACGTTCCTTTCTTAGAGAATTATTCTTGGGGTAACTCCCACTGTATTCATGTTAAACGTATATATAGAATTAAGTTCACATTTGGAGATGACGCCAGTCAACTCTGCGATCAGTAACACACTAATTTAACTTCATTAAACTCTGCTCTCTAATACTAACTTTATTTTGTTTTGTCTGTTTTCATTAAATTTGTAAAAGTGACGTAAATATTAGAGAACTCCGGTAAAGGAATTCGAGGTATTAATTTTAAGCAAATCTGAGTTTGCAAATCAGGGACGAACCATTGTACTTCAAACGACACGGAAACCAAGAAAAATCGCCTCAATCTACATGGGATACTCGTTATCCCGAGTATTTATAAACAAAATAATTTTGAAACAAAAAATCGTTTTAATACCTTTCAGAAATAATCATTTCCATTCGATAATGACTAATATTTAACTACATGAACGGAACATTATGTATTATGTAACTGGTATCTTTCGTATTGCATCACTTGTTTTACGAAATAAATGCTTTACTTCTGTTCAAATTTTTGATAGGGTATCCATCTCCTCATTGAGGTTGCTTTTGGGTTTGTCTCAATCGTTTAATATCCGTAAAATTATGCTCCCTTGTTTCCTTGCCTAGATGTAGAATTAGTAAAATATTTTAACTCTCCTCTTCACTTGAATAAATAATAAATAAAAAGTTTGCCAATTTTTTTCAATGCTCTTGTCCCCATACTGTCCTTGTCTACTGATCTCTCCTAGTCAAATCGATTCAACTCTTAAGCAATATATTACCACCTACCATTCTTTCTTTGACCCGTCACCTATCCAATTGCCCTTTCAGAGGTAGCTTCCATTTCTAAGATGTCACCAGTCTTCTTCATGAATTGACCTTACCTCATCTGTTTTCGCATTGTATTTTCTCAGGAAGCCAAGCATGTACCTTTCCATCATTATCGGGGCTATACTTGGCCTTCCCAGGTTTCCCAATGGTTTGTTATTTTTTGCAGATCTTACTCGCAGATTTGTTTTTAAACCTCAATTTTCACGGACGTTGACTCAGCTTACTTACTTCTTCGAAATAGATTAATTATTTTTGAAAGACAGTAACGGAATATTAAAGTTTATTAGTTTATTGTTCGCCACTTATTGCATTTATGTTAGCAAAATGCATTGGGGGAATTTGGGGAACTTTTAGGGAGACCCTAACACATATTTCCGAATATTGAGATTGTTAAATATTTTTCTCACTTTCTGAGAATGAAAGATACTCGAAAGACGTTTGAAGAATATCAAGTCAAACTGTCCCGCAATAGGCTCCGAAGGTGCCCAACGGGTTTACGGAGGGTAGAGCTCCGCAATTACTTGGCCTCGGCACTAGGAGGAGATGAGGCTAGCAGATACATTTTATTTCTACATCCTTGTATGGTTTTTGGCTCTTTTAAAATTATGAAAATTTAATAGATCCCCCTTAAAAAGTCTAAAATCCCTCCAATGATGAAATATGACGTTTCTCCCCAAACTCAGAATTAGTCCATCCGAGGAATAAATTGAGAAATACTCCTCTTTCATCGTGTGCACTTTAACACCGCAGGGTCGACATTAAATTCTAGATGCAAGTCTCATGTGCATAAATCTTCTCGTCAATCTAGCGAAACCGGCCTTTTTGAGAGAAAAAAATATGAATAGGGGAAATTTGAAATGCGACTTTAATGAGCTTTTATACTCGAATGCTGATCAGCATAGCTCATACGGTTAGAGGAGAGAAGTCTCAACCTCATAATTTGAGGAACGAATTTCCGTCAAAGCTTGGAGAGTGCTTGTGGGTAAAGCAAAGAAAAGTACTACTGGTTTTCTTGAAACTTCGAAGAAGATGTCAGTTTAGTTAATAACAAATTTTCCCTTTATTTCGGGTCGTCTTGTGAATTTAATTGAAAGAATGCAGAGTCGAGTGTATACACAGCTTATAATTCTGCTATACTTCACGTAGTTGAGTTACAATTAAATAAATCATTGCTATTGAAATTAAAAATTATATACAATTATTTTCGGAATCATTTATTATAATGTTCAAAACTATATACTTCAGTCATACAAATAAAAATGTATGTCTGTTTATTGAGGGAAAACGTTTTGTTACATCTACAAACTCTCACTTTTGTATGTGGCTGAACATTTACGGAACTTTACCAAAACCCTTGATACACCAATAGTCGGTGCTGAAATCTGCAAGAAGTATAACGCAGAGAACTATAAACCCACGTTTATTTTTTAATTTTACATATCTTTATGTGTTATATTATAAAAGCACAAAATGTATCTTTTATAATTTGGAGGTTGTCTGGACTCCCAGGACACGTCCCCCTCGCCACGCCACTATTTCTATGACTAACGTCTGTTGTTCTTGTACTGGCATCCCGTGACAAGGGAGAAGTAGCACACTAAGGTGCAAGCTGCACTCTTCTCTCCAGGATTCAATGCACCATGGGCCGTTGCATGAGGAAGACAAACGCACCTGCTTCCTGCGATTGCATAGACACCCGGGAGCGCTCTGCAAGCTGCACTTCGGCTGCACTTTGGAGAAGTTTCCTTTTGTCGAAACCGTCCTTCTCGATGTTTGGACACCCTTTCAAATCGATGAGAACAAATAAATATGCGACAGGGATTAGTGGAAAATAATACATCATGTATCGTTGGAAATCATGTGATTAACTCTTTTGCAAAAAAAAAAAAAGTTAATTACAAAATGTAGAATAGTTACTATTCATGATTGTTAAATTATTTTATTTATTGTGTAAGACTTTATTCGATCATTAAATTATTAATGTAATTTGCAACTTACTATTGCTTCATATGAGCAAACGAATGGTCTAGCCAGTCTTCTGTGAAAGACCATTTTATTATCTCAAGATAATTTTTGGATTATTGATCCTCATAATAGGAAATATTCGACAACGGCTTAGTGAAAAAGGAAGTTCCAGTTTGAAAAGTTTTGCGTCTGTGAATGATTTATTTTGTCAGTTTTAAGGGGTGAAGCATATTTCTTCTTGTGCCCTTCCATGTAATTAATCCCTTCATAAAAAATGTAAACAATATATATGATAAATGTAGTATGTGATATGTGCCATACAATTTTATCTGAGAAATATCTTCCTCGGTCAAGGTTTACTACTAAGAAAAGAGGAACGAATTAGAAGATGTGATTATGAAAACATGGAGAAATATTTTGGAAAAAATTGGAGACATGAACACATGAACAACTTCAACGAAAACGTGAAAAAAATATTTTGTTGATTCATGTCATTTCTGTAAACTTCCATATATTACACACATTTGGGAAATGTATAATTTTAAATTACAAAATAATACGAATTGTTTGGTGGAGACACTAAAATTGGAATCCTAACTGTCCCTCCCTGCTCTCACCCACCTGTCTTATTCGTCACCGGTGATTTTCGTAGTTATCAGACAGTGAGGGGTGGCATACTGAAAGCATCTTCATTGGCTACCTATTGTTCAGTGGTAGACCGCAGGATCGATCTTCTGCACGATTGAATTGGGTGAGGAATTTAGTTTGGGTCTCTCCAATTTCAGACCAATGGCTTGGTATTGTTCGTTTGCTCATATGAAGCAATAGTAAGTTGCAAATTACATTAATAATTTAATGATCGAATAAAGTCTTACACAATAAATAAAATAATTTAACAAACATGAATAGTAACTATTCTCCATTTTGTAATTAACTTTTATTTTTGCAAAAGAGTTAATCACATGATTTCCAACGATACATGATGTATTATTTTGCACTAATCTCTGTCGTATATTTCTTTGTTCTCATCGATTTGTAAGGGTGTCCAAACATCGAGAAGGACTCACCATATCATAAAATGAGATACGAAATAAATAAATTTTAACTCAAAATTACTTAATTACTTCAACCCTATGCAATACTCCCAGATTGCAAGTGTGTAAAACTTGCTCCGTAATGTTGGAGAACATTCTCAATGATTTGAAAATTGAATATATAGCGTTCAAAACAATTCTTGTAATACCAAAATAAGAGAGGAAAACATTAGTTGATAGAGGTAAACTCATGGAGATATAGTGCAGGCTTTTTCCGTCTACAGGTCCTGCGCACTTTCTCCGCTCCCAGAGAAGGGGTGAAAGGTAACGCTGTGCTTGGTTCAGACACAGGGTCCCGTTTGAGTACCCAGGCATCGTCTTTCTTATTATTCCGCGGCCTTGAGTGCAATAGTAGTCGACCAGCGCTAACTTTCTCTTTTGAGATTTCATGGGGACGTCTATGGAGGATGTGAGCATTTCAAGCCTACACAATAGGACGTCTGGGAGGATGGAAGAAACGGGATTTGTTCCGATACAAAGAGAAATAATCGTGTAACTGTCGCTAAGACTCGCATAAGCGTGTTCATTGGGGACATGTTCTCTCCCTAAGATAATTGAACACAGAAAATATTTTTATATTATAACATTTGGTAATTAAATACTATTTTTTTAAAGCTGAGAACTCAATGGCGTTCCTTTTTTCTACAATCGTATGTCGTATAATCTAAACGACGTAAATTCATTATTTAAGACGAAGCGACTTTGACAAAAAATGGTATGTGGTTTTTGTATTCTGAATGCAATTCGTTCCGAACTGTTTCCTGAATAGCGCCATAATTGTGTTATATGGTTGAAATACTATTATACAGAACGCATCTTATGAACATGCTGAAAGAAGAGCTACTGCATAATTAGTGCCCATAACAAAACTTTTTGCTGAGAGAGTTTTAGTGATGTATTGTTTCATCTGCTCTAATTTCGAACTAGCCTTCCCTCGGTCACTACTAAATCCGGACGCAAAATTTATGTTGAATCCAAAGCGCATTTCTTTGTTAACATTAATTTGTTAATTACTCAAGAGAGTAATGTTGCCCCATTCTTCATTGTTTTGTCTCACTTTGCAGGTGTCAAATGTAGTCGATGATACTTTCTCCATAATAGGCTATGATTACTAAACTCTCCTCACCATTACAACTTTTGATTCACAAAATTAATGTATAAAATAATAATAACAAATTTACTCTCAAGAAAACATTTACAAACTGCGTTTGACCACGTGGAGGACAATTAACTAATTACTCTTTGGAAGCAAGGAAGGGATCATCCCATCAATTCCGATCAAGGGCCCTACAGCAGAGGCGGATTTCACATTTCACCACGTGTTACTATATTAACAATACCAAAAAATTTATATTTCATAAAAAACAAAAAAGTTATTTCATAAATACGTGTTTTTATGAACTGTAGATTATTCGGAAAATATTGTTTAAAATTGTTAACTATTAAAATAACTGTAAATTCGTGATTTATTATTTCAGAAAACTGAAGGATATCCCGGGCCGGGATATTTAAAATTTTGAAATTTCAAGTAATATTGAAAGTTGTATATTTTTGTGTCCAAATCAAATTTTACTCCCATATGTTTCCAAGTAGCTACTACGTCAAATATAATTCAACACATTCGATGTGAATAATATAAGAAGAAAATATTAAATAATATCTGGAGCTCCATTTCATTAGTGTGGCGTTCGTTCATTTCACTCTTGGATAATAGTTTGTTTAGATTGCTCAATTCTAACAACACAGTTTCACTACCAAGACATGAAACTATGTAGAGCGTATGATAGCTCTGCGAGTCCACTTGAGTTGGGCGGGGAAGTGAGGGGCAGCGGTGTGAAGGAGTGAGAAAGGATTGTTGGGAGGGGAGGCATCACGAAGCAGGAAGAAGCGGGAACGGAGCGGCGAGGCAGAGATCCCGCGTGTAGGAGGAGGGGAGGGGAAGCAGCTGCATGCGGCGTGCCGAAGAACCAGGAAATGCAATTTGCGATATTTAACCTTGCGCCGGGCGAAAGAACTGAGAGAGACGAAGTCATGCTGCTACTGAGTCCAACAGAAAGAGACGGATAGAACGACGAAATACGAACAAAAAGTGCTGTTCCACTCCAGAGTTGCCACTATTGCAACATGAAGAAACGAAAGATGAGGTGAAGAAGAGATTATGTGAGATGTCCCAGTGAGATGGGAAGATGAGAAGTTTGAATCTAAGACATGGAGCCCGTACGATTCTACGGAATGCTGCCTTGTTTCCTTCGATTTAGGAATCGGGGCCCGGACAGGGTTCGACATGAAGTTTCGAGTTGGAGAAGGACACGGAAAGGAAAATAAAAAATTCCTAGGCGAAGTAGGGGTACGAGTTAGAACTCGTCTATGAGAGGAGTGAATAGAAGAAGAGGAGAGCGGGGATGTTGTTCAAGGTTGCGAGTGTGGCAAGGGAAGGAGGGTCGGGGACAAGAGGGAAGAGGAGGGCGAGTCAGCTATTGCGTCACTTGCATCTATGATCTTATGGCCGTTTTTCGTTATTTGCCTCGGCAACTTCCTCGCGGGTTCTCTGACTCAATCGAGTGTTTATCCGAGCTGGCAGGCAGCGCTCCGTTCGCTACTGGGCGGTGCCGAATCGGGCGCGGTAGTGCACTCCACGGCCATGGCTAATACTTAAATTTTATTTATCATTTCATAAATGATCAACTCCAAACAGAAATAGGGTATGTACTTTATCCTTCAAGAAGAGCTCTTTCAGCGATCCTTCGAATTTTCTCAAAGAAACTCCACGTGAATTAGATAAAATGTTTTTGTTCCAAGTGGCAAGAAACATTGTCATTTTCAAACACAAAAAATGCTTTGTTCTGTTAGGTACTTACACTATAAATGGCTCACTTGCTTGAATTTGTGCAATATTCTTAAGATACTTCTCGTGGTATAGATTTTAAGCAAAAAATACCAGAGGATAGTTTAATAAACTCCCTTTTCCGACAATGGGAAATACTTGATTTTTGAGATCAAATGGTACGGGCAATACGTAATAAAATACCTTTTCTTACTGACAAGAAGTAGGGGGCATTGGTCAACGTGTGAATATCCCTCAGTAGTTTGCAAATTATAGGAGACTAATAGAGGAGCGAAAGGTAAACATTTTTGTGAACGACAAAGTAAAGTCAAGTGGGAAGAAATTGAAAAATATTAGTAAAAATTTCATTTCATCTTTCTTCTTGAAATACCACTTTTTCATTTGCGTATACTCATTCAAATACTATTATTATAGAAATAAAATTAGTATTTTCATTCAAATACTATTATTATAGAAATAAAAATATTATAATTTTATGTTGGGAAAGTAAGACGATCACGACTTTGACCAGAAAGTAACCTGTTTAGTTATATCTTATTTTTGACGACTGTTTGAACATGACAGGAGAAAATGGGATATTTAAAATAAGTTATCTTTAAGAAAGAAGATATAGCGAACCCCTTTGGATAAAGTGTCGAAACTTGTATGACTAATATAAAAGGTAAAAGTGTCAGCTGTACAGAAATTGTTTCTATAAAATGGATAGTAATAGAAATAATAGCAATTATTTTCTCTATATTTGTAGATAATTCTGATTTCATCGATGTAATTGGTGATGTGGGTTGCCAATATTACGAGGCGGCAAAATTACATAGCAACTAAGCTTGCGGTTTTAAATTACTCTTGACATTATCTTCCAGATTCACAACTACTTGTTTTCAGAGAACGGAATGCCATTAATTGTTACTCACTCTGGTATTTGTGAGGAGGCAATTAAAATCTTATTGAGTGTAGCCTTGAAAAAAATATTTAAGAGTAAAGGTCAGCTAATCGCGAACTATGATCCCATTGTACTTGAAAGGTAAGTTATTCGTTTCTATTTCGTATACGTACATCCTGTGCATTAAAACGAATTATTTTACGAGGAATTTATCAACCTACCTTTGTAACCTAAAAAATAGCAGGAGAAAATTTTTAATACTGAGGGTGAACATAGATGTCTCGGATGGTATTCGTATTTTATTTTTATTCCTAACGTTCTTCTTGTATGGCGAATCTTTCATGTCCCTTACTGAAAGTATTGACTTCTGGGAACAAGACTGCATGACAGGACATATAAAACGTAAAAATGTAAAAAATTAATATGGAGTGGTTGTCTGGTAATGAAAGAGAGATTGTTATTCAACACTGAAACGTTTTATTAATCAACAATATACTGATATAAAGGACATAGTATTGCCTCCGTATTACATAACACCATCGATGCTAGTTTTGGATACAAAAAGTGGAAACCTCATGGATCTCCATAACTCACTCATACCACTCACATCATTGAAGGAAGATTTATTTGACACCGCATATTAAAATCTGGCAAATTTCACTTCTCTCGTATGTAGTCATACGTATCAAAATGAGAACGGAGAAAAATGGATACAGCGTAACTTTAAATCAGATTTCCCTACGTAAAATATATTCTGTTTCAAATTGAGTTATGATTGTAATTTATTTGGAAGCCAGGTTTTCAACTTAAATATACAAGTTATCTTTAATAATTATTAAAGATTATAATCGATTATCTTGAGCTTACCTACTCTTAAATCTGGAGCAAATCTATATTTAGTTCACGCAGAATTAGTATAGGAATAAAATATTATTGAACTTCAATGAAGTACTGCTTATATACGGTCACAGTCAAATAATGTTAAATATACAAAAAGCAATGTTAACAGTACTTTCGTACTCGAAACTTTGCAAAAATTTCGACTACAGATTACCACCGGTGTGCTCTGGACTTAAATGAAAACAGTACAATATGCAGCAGAAAATCAAAACAGTGCAAGAGTTATCTAAAATGTATCATTTTATGAAATGTATAAAAATAATTAAGAAAAAATAAAAACATAACTAAATTATATTTTAATATGTGCTGAGTGTCACAGTGTAGCTTTGATCATAATGGTTAGTCATAAAATTAATTTGTTTACAAAAATACCCATTGCCAAAGATCCCCATCATTAGATACAATATAGCATCACATCAGTAGAGGCAATGTTATATTAATCCATTGGGCAAAATTGATTTAAAAGCTCTAATGTTTATTTGTTTTATTAATATATCTCAAATAGAAAAACATACATATACATCTGGTATACCTTATATCTTTGTGTTTGACTTACTTTCAATTTTCTCTCTTCATTGCATTCCAGGATAATTCGAAACAGAAACGTTTCATGAGGATAAAGATTAAAGATTTAGCAAACAATTCTTTTTATGACTATTCTCAAGAAAAAATTGTGATAATTGGAGTGATTTTAAAATGAATGGTTCCTGAGAATGTTGATGAAATTGTGGTTTGCTTACTCACGAGGTCAAGTGATTGTCAAGAGAATGGGAAGTTATTTGTCAGGGTCTGAGTCCAAATTTCTGGGAATAGGAGTACATTCTGAGAAATCATTATTTGGAGTTGAGACTGAAGAAAGTATTAGTTTCAATTCTTTTTCATAAACATTTTCTGTGTGCATTATGTTTTAGAAAATAAAATTCTTGTCGAACTCACAATAACGGTTTTATTGTTTTAATTTTGTAAAGCACACAATAAAACTAATTAATTTGATTTGCTCTTTTTGCTCTAAATATGGGTTTTTGAGAATGCAATTTCATTTATATCGCTATAATCTAAATATGAAACATATGCTCTCGACACAAATGATAATGAAATAATATGAAATAGAGTTATTAAACTACATCTTTTGGGATCATGAAAATTCGTATTTATCACTGACTTAAGAACATGTGTGAAAACTATTTTCGAGAACTTACAGCACGGAAACATTTTTTGGGTTACAATACATACTTTTTGTTTAAAATATTTCTGTGTGTGTATTCTTCTGTTAATTATTTTACAACCTTTTTTTTTTGTTTTTCGTGACTATGGTTTAAAAAGTATTAAACGATACGTGGTTGTTTATATTAATATTAAGTGTATTCTGTTTGGACGGTACGAAATTGTTTTATATGGTATATTTAGTTTATAACAATAATTTTCTTTGATGCGTATGAACATAATAGAATTCATCCGAGAAAAGGTATATCAATTAGTTGGAAAGAAATACTCCCTTTTTTTAATTGTTTCGACGGATCCTCTATGTTCATGTTAAATTAAGAGCTCGTAAGTGCATACAAACTTAATTATATTCACAAAATAATATGTAAATACGAATACTTTGCAAAGGCAAATATTTTGATGGAGATCACACTAATATATTAACTGCTATAAAGAACATAAAACAATACCTCGTGCTACGTTGGCCAATTGGTGGCTCAAAACTTGTAATTTTTGTGGTTAGTTCATTATTATAAAATTGCATATTAACAGTTAAAGAATTACATTTAACTAACATATCGACATGCCACGTTTATTTAAAGAATAATCGATAAAATGGACCCCATAATATAACTCCAAAATAAATTGTACACAGTGAGCAACTCATAAAATAACTTAAATTTTTAATGTAAAAAATATATTATTTGTTAAATCATACCCTTAAATAACTTACTCAATCTCAATTCAAATATTTCAAGAGTTGACGCCTTCTTTAATGTCACGTATTCACCTTTTTTAATATATTCGTGGATTTAAAATTAAGAATAACCAATTTAAGTAGATAAAAATGATTGGATATCAGTTAAGTTCTATTGGTATTATGAAGAGGTTTGTAGAACTTTAATGGGATAATTTGGAATTAAAGCAATTATCATAGACTAATAGCTCATAAAAACTGAGCAAGGTGTCAGAGACATCAAGTGTTAAAGTGAAACGTGGTTTTGGTCGACCTAAGGGAGAAAGGAATCGTCCACCAAGATATACAGACTCTGTGGCAAGCAGAAGGCAGCGGTACGAAATGCTCAGTGAACACAACCAATAGTGAAGCAATTACAAGCTGACAGAACATTGTAAAAGCAATGTTTCAGTGATCATCAGTCCCATTTTGGCGATGCTCTTCAGAGGACACACTCGACCGGGCGCGTTATAAGGACGACGTGGACGTCAAATTAGTGCCACCACATGAGGCGGAGTGAAGCAATGCACAGATTAAAAAAAAAATACTGCAGTAAGTCAAGAATCTCCATGGACATCACCCTCCGGTGAGTAGACTCCAAGATCCACATCATATACTGGGTAGTATTAATAATTGGTTTCATCAAAACACCAAGACCTGTTACTCCAAGATATGTAAGTTAAGTCATCAACAACAAGATTTTTTGTAATGTATTATGTCTTGGTACAACAAAGACTAGTGTGTCGAATCTATTTCATCTCATTTGACATGTAGACTCTCATTTATTTCATTCTTTGTTGAAAAAGTTTAACTTATTAATTCTGCATAAAGCCAATGTAATGAAGTGTAGTATTATTTGTATATTCAAACACGAGAAAACTCTCAATATTATTTGTGACAAACAGACATATTGTGTAGAGAATGTCTTATGACTTGTTTCCAAATTTAAATTATATATTTTTTCTCGAATAAGTACCTTTATTTACGTAATATAAGAGCCATTACTAGAGAATGTCTGGACTAAATTTTTTATGATATTAAATTTATTGTTATATGAACACACTGTCTGTGTATAACCTGATTCTTCCTTTCAATATCTTACCAGATGGTTTTACTTAGCCATCATTCTTATGGTATAGTGCTTGTTGCCTGTAACATTTATATTCCTTTACTTTTTAATTTTATTTTTTATGTGGATTTGAACGCTCAATTGCGCTACCAATTTTAACTCTGATATTTAGATCACATATGGTTGTTTCACTCGCGGAACTGATTTCAGTTGTGATGTGTTTTGATCGACATTTTCATAAAAAGAATTTGTCAATTTGAAATAATTTGTTCTTATTGTACAAAACGTTTTCCGACAACTTGGCCTTATCTTCAGGGTTCTTCACTTATACATTTTGTACATCGTAGTTCTGTCTTTCCCCATCCCCCTCGAGAACAACTCGAACAATTTTGACGAATTTCGAAAATGATAAGTATTAATTTATAGGTATAAATAGGTGACATTGTCTTATTTTGTAGTCATCGGAGCTCTCACAGTACTCTACCAAAATTAAGTTGACAATAAACGTTCACACAAAAAATTTTCACCAATTTCACCGTTTCCATTCCCTCTAACAGACAGGGAACGTAAACAGAAGAGAGAAAGTAATTCTTATATCTGTTGAATTGACAAATAGCAATTGGATAAAATGAATATCAAAACAATTCGTAATTTCTGAGTGAATTTAAGGTGTTCTGTTTTTCGTTTTTATCCCAAAAACTATTCATTTCCAAGAAGACAATGTATCGTTCCACTTTCCGCCCATGATTCGTGAATTGCTTTTCTAATACAGCCTCAAAAGAATGTGGGGTTATACGGGCTATCAGCAATCATAAGAGGTAGCCATGACGCAAAACGCTGACAGTTTATAGTGTCTCTACAAATTTCATGACTGGAGACCTTTTATGGTGTATTGATGCTAGGGTTCGAAGGTCAATAGCGAAGAAATAGTAAAGAATGCACTGAACGTAAATCTACTTAAACATTGACCTCTGGAATAAAACACATAAGTGGTACGTCAAATAAAGTATAATAATCACCGGTTTTAAAGCTGGAAAAATGATTTTGCAGAATACTTGTGTATTTCTAACAATTATGGTGATAATTACGTGATGAGGTTTTATGTCGTTTTTATTTTTAAGAGTGAACGAATCGTTTGTAAAATTACTGATTTGTTCTTCAGATCTTCAGTTTAACATTTTAATGTAATTTAACTTCAACAAGTCACATTATACAAAAATTATTTCAGAAATGGAGAAGGTATGGAGAATATTAGTATGAAACAAAAGTTCAGCAGATAATTTTTTTTCCTGCAAATTAGAGAAATGTGCAAAGAAATTAAGTGATAATTTTTAAGAAAGATTTTTTCTTAATTTTTTATTTGAAACGTCCAAAACAAGGATCTTCAGTCATTCATTAATTTCCGTAGTTATTTAGTCATTTTGTATAATATAACTCTATAAGCATAGAATTAAATACTTTTTTGTTTAACATTATCATTCGTTCTAAATAATATTGCTCTAATATGGAGCGCGAATTGATTTTACGTCCGTACTTATGGCGATAATTTTTTATCACGTCGCATCTTATTTTTAGACCTAGTTTTTATTTTTGCTGAATTTAATCGGTCCCATTTGAGAACATCGTGTTCTTTATGTGACAGATTTAATAGCATCTACGCTTTTCTGTCATCATTTCAGGGTTATGTTTAAATCAAGTAATTACTTGATTATAATGACAGTAGAAATGTATCCGATGTTGAGTGATGGAAATTGTTGATCACATGGCGTAATGGGTGTCGAATTATTCACACTCTAAAACTTGTACAAGTAATTTATTACGTTGTCCACCAATGTTAGTCATCAACGAAGCACTATTTGAAATATTTCGTGTTGTCTGACAGAATAATCGTTACTTCCTGGTCGAATTGAACATCATCTGCACAAACCTCACTCTACATCGTTTACTGCCTAAAAAGCAGAGGTCAAAGCAGCTCATGAACTGCCGACTCGGCATTTGTGAGAAGAATTTTCTCCTACCAGTCCAATTCTTTCAAATAGTTCAAGAATGATCTGTGCATCTTCAAACCACATAAATTGCATGGAGGGCTCTAATGGCCTAATTGTTGAAGAACTCTAAAGTTCCAACGGTAATAATAATTATGTGGTGTTTAACCTAGGTGTTTTTATTTAAATGTGTTTCACTGAGAGGGCTTTCCTCAAATCGCTAAGCCTTTTATTTCTTTATATTTCTCCTCTTATTAGTTACATTTCACAAGAAAAAGTAGTCGAACGTAATAGTTATTGAAAATTCCATTATATGTTTCAACTGATGTACCCGTATGTGGTTCAAACCCAGTCTGTAAGTTAGGATTGATACGCCGTTGATTTTCCTTATTCTTACAATATGGCTGACATCGTGCGAAAAGGAATAGCTGCTGTAGGAAATATGGTTATGGAGGGGAAAAAATCGAGGAATTAGCGGATGGTTCGCAAATGAAAGTTCAGGACTCAAAAGTGGGTTTTGTGACATGGGAAGTTAGGAACATCAGACAAATTTTTAAAAGATGTAGAACTTGAAAATGGTGATACCTACAAAAATCACTTGTGACTGGATATCACACAGTTTGACAAACGTTTAGAACTACTTATTGGCAAAATTTAAAAAAATGAAATAAAATAACACTAATATGAGGGCAACTTTACCAGCTAAACTCAAATTACTGTTGGTAGGTGCTTCTGTAATTGTTTATTTTTTCAGAACATCAGTGGCATTGAACCTTGGTATGTTTTTTTTTACCATACGGTCTATAACACTCTCCCGTGCGTCCTTATTTTTATAGTCACGGCTTCTCAATTCTACAGTACCTCTTCCCGTTCATAAAACTCTACAAAACGTACATTTTCCCTATTGGATATTTTTAAGTTTGTTTGCGTTTAGGTTGTTCCTCATTCGTCCCCATTTTGATTCACAACTCATATTGCTCATATCGAAAAAATAGAGCTCCTTCCGACTTGACTCGGTCCGAGGGCGCTCCGTCCAAGTCACTGGGAACAGGCGTTCACACGCTTCGAGTGGCGTCCGAATGTTCATCCGAGTAGTTATTTTCTCATGTCAAAGAACAAAATGTTACCCCTACTATTTCAGAGTCGGTTTATCTAAATATTTTTTTCAGTTAAGTTACTAGGAAGTATTAAATGCTTTTAAAAACATTGAAAAGTAATGATCAGTAATAAAATATTTTACGAGACTACGTGACTCGTTATTTCAAGTAATTCATATTATATATTTCAGGTTAATGTTTGTTACACGTCTATTGATTCACTTATATTTCCAACTACACCTTTCGCATGCTTTTCGATTAAATAAGTATTATGGCGATTATACATTATGAGAAAAGACGTAGGATGTCTAGATGTAAATTTTATTTAAACATAACCTTGAAATTTTATTAATTTTTTAAAATTTCATTAAAATTGTTCAGAATTTATAAACTGACAGGACACTATTACTGAGTGTCATTTTAAAATGAATACGATAGTTTATATATCAGAGAGTTTAATACCTTTTAGTAAATATCTTGTGTGTCAAACAAATTCATCATTAACATCTAAAAAGAAACTCTCCTGAAAATATGTTGAAGGACAGTACAATTTAATTATAGCTGGGAAATGTAGATTGACTGTGGCAAATGAAACAATGTAAAACAATGATAATTGCTACAGAAATTTAAAGAATACTCATATAAAGGTAGCCTGGTAACGGGGGGGGGCGCGTAAGGCAGGGGCAAGGGATGATTATATACCTTGTAGGGGGCAAAGAAGATACATATTATTTTTGCAATAAGTACGCTGTAACGTGACACAAACCATTATAAAAAATGAAAGCTCGTGGGTTTCGCTAGATATTCCTTAATCGGCTTAATGGAATTCCAACGATAATTTGACAAAAAGCGGAAGAAGTGGCGATTTCACCTCACATATAACTATCGGTCAGGTGAAAATGGCAACGAGCCCGAAATCGAACCCGGAACTCCTACTTTGTTCAAAGGGTTAGTGTAGTGGTTAACACCCACGTGTAGGTACGCAGAAGAAACAAATACGTCTCCTCACGTACTTAATATTCAATTAGGTATTAAGAATTAATATAATACATGTAAGATACGTTCGTGAGTTCATTGACCAGATGTGTGATTTACTCCTGGAAAATTTGAATGACATTCGAGTTTGTTTGTTTGTTTGTTTTTTGTAGTATTCAGTGAGGGGGCAAGTGTCCCTCCCAGCCCCTCCACCTTTGGCTATTCCCAAGAGTATGATAATAGAGTTTGATTATATAATGAAATCTCTAAATTTCAAAAAAAAACCTAACATTTGTATGAAATATGTTATGTAATTTCTTAATGCAACGTAATTAATTGCACTCTGCAACCCCGCAATGCCCACCGCTCGGTGAGAGCGACTACGGGTTGGACCTAACCGTGTTGCCGGATACAAGGCGGCGGCGTCGGATCGTCGGTGAAGATCAGGAAGGAGGTGGGTGGGCGGCGCGCGCGCGCGGCTTCGCATAACAGACCGTTGAGCGCGTAGGGAAAACAAGGAGGGTGCATAATTCGACTGGCGACGAGGAGCTGCGCAAGGGTATCGAGGAGAGAGAAGGGGAAGCTATCTTCAGGCGAAAGCAACAACCCAGGGGCAGAAATGATGGAAGAAGAGGGTGACCAGGATTTGCTGATTAATTTATTTAGCACATCTCTACATCCAGGTATACACCAGACATTTGTCATGCACATATCTCTTTCTTCTGCATTCTATGTCTACTGCTGACCAGTGACTACTCGATTTCTCACAATGTATTGGATGTGTAAACAAATATGTATGGACTAATTTTTCATAAAACACACGTCGTGTAATATAGTTCCACCTTGGGAAGTAGTCAAACTCGTGACTCTAGGGTTGATGGGCACAATTATTTACCATAAAACGACTGAGGAATAGTAGCTGAATGAATCTCGAGTGCAACCATTTTACAAAACATAAACTTCCGAACTTGATTAAACACGTCAAAATAGTGCCGAAGAGTATCATATTATTTCATATCCTTGAAACGACTTGTCACATCGTTATCATAAAATGACCAAATTCTATTTTCCTTGGGATGACCTGATTGTCTTACCTCATTTTGAATTCCACTTTCCAGATGACTTTTAGGGAGTATTCCTTGCCTGGTATTCTCATTTGAATCTGAGTTCGGTTGAGAATGCAGGACTAAGAAATAAATATAAATAACTATTACTTCAAACAACTTACTATATCTCGATTAATAGCTAAAATTCTGCCAAAGTACATTTTTATAAAATCATTTTTGCTAAAAAGAAATTCACCTAAGGACATTATGTTTTTTTTACCTCGTTTATTTTTACTGCAGATAAACACGTGTTAAAAATACCAACTGTCTCCATTGACAAAATCTTTTCAATTTATTTTGATATTGTATTTTAATGTATTGTATTGTATTTTAAACCCATTCTCGTCTAGACTTATTCCCATACTCCATAATGGAATTTAAAAGTAATATAAACCAGGAGGATTTTGTGAAACGAGTGAACGCAATATGTATGTATGTATGTA
>NNCF01126069.1:2150998-2182133 GCA_002313205.1 Laupala kohalensis
AGAATTGGAACAGCTCAATGTCTAATTTAAATTCTATCA
The DNA here is from genome assembly GCA_002313205.1 of Laupala kohalensis. Classification (NCBI taxonomy): domain Eukaryota; kingdom Metazoa; phylum Arthropoda; class Insecta; order Orthoptera; family Trigonidiidae; genus Laupala; species Laupala kohalensis. The sequence goes on from NNCF01126069.1 coordinate 2,151,038, forward strand.
TAAATGTACTGCGTAAATATTGTTGACAAATACGATAACTGTTTTTTACTGATGTTATATTACAGTATTCAGACCACTTAAAATTTGGTAATTACTTACTCACGTTCACTACTTTACTCCAACTCAAAGAAAATCCGGAATATTGAGCATATAAATGTTAGAAAAAGGATCTCCAGGAGTTGCCAGAAATGATTTTCCTTTGATATTCCCGAGATTTTTTCTCTGAGTTTTTGCCTTTTTAGAGTTTTGTTGAATTTTTATGAATGTACTCGATTCATATCTGCACTTCCAAACATTCTTTTTGTTCAGCGTGTTTCTAAAAACGAACTTGTAACAATTTTTATTGTTTCATTCTTAGTGTTTTCCTCGTCTGTATAACAATTTCCTCCACCATTACTTATGCAGAACACTTATTTTCCTCTTCCATGAATCGAAGTAAAAGTTTTTATAGTATACTCTATTACATTTCGATTTTATATGTTATATAATTCGCAAAATGTATTTAAGGAAGGTTGTTTAAATCATTCTAATTTGTCCATCGTCTTTTAACTCACTTTGAAAACTCTTGCGTAAAATTTGTAAATTGAAGTATGCTCAGCATCTCGGACGTAAACAGTACACTTTAGTTATGACACCGCGTTGCTGCTCCTGGCAACACCGTGCTGTAACGTGATAGTTCTAGCTCTTTGAGTTGGCTTGCTTGGAATGAAAACTCTAATTTACAGATTACAGTCTTTAATGTCTACGAATGTCTATAACATGAAGCATAATTATTTTTATTATGACGAATTCTGACAGTGGGGGTTTGAGATGAATAATCTGCGCAAGAAAACGTGGGTTCGATCTTCGGAACATTTGTGAAATGGAGGGGTAGGTTGGTGATACAATTGCTTACGTGAATACAAGTGAATCCTTGAGCATGAAAATGGGGCGTTAGTTGGAGAAACACTTCATTCTAAAATTAATGAAGTATTTTTAAAGTAAATAAATTTATGATTACAATAATATTTCTTGCTCTCACAAGTCCTTTCTCACCCTGCTCTTTATAACAGAACTAGAAAGAAGTAGTAGTACAAAATGGCATTTAATACTGAGTACAATTTAATGTAACCATCATGTTTTTTATTTTTGTGTGGAAAGAAAATGTTAGAAAAAGAAATATTATTTTTCCTCTCCTGCGCTAGACATATTCGACACCTCTACTCAGTGCCATAACTTCTCTTCAGTAGATAATTCTGTGATATTAAACAGATACCATGAAAGAACACAATCGGAAATTGAAATATGATGATAATTTATTGAGTAAGACTTTCTTTAGTTCAAGAAAAAATATTGCAATCTTAAACTGTAACACTACAATGCTTTCCTTTATTCCTTGAATGAATCTGATAATGTGTAGCACAATCTCTTTTTAAAGAAAAGTTTGCAAAGCAAATTTGACATGTAAATGTTTTTCTACTGGAGTTTATCAATATATGACTATAGAGAACACTCTTCTCATGGAAGATGAGATCACATCTCTGACACTTCAGTACTTTTTCATTCATGTGAGTACAAATATGATCCTTCAGAATCAATCTACGAAGAAAGCATTGCAGCTGTGGCATTTAAATGAACCATCTCCACCCCAGAAGCCAGTTCTTAACCAGTTCCAGTTGATGGCTTCTCGCTCTGCGAAAGGGTGCGAGCGCTGTGCCTCTCGAATTTCGTGAACATGAATCCTCAAAGCGTTCTCCAATAGTTTCGTTGAGAACTGCTTAGTTTCTGTCTTGACACTTATTTGTGGTATTCGTTTCCGAATTTCCGTGGCAGCAAAAAATGAAAACAGGCATTCCATATTCTCAAGAAAAATAATATTAATAATAGTTCTTTTACATTTACGTAACTTTGACGACCCAAAAAAATTATTTTCGTGTTCATTTTACCAACCCGAAACATTCAAGCCAAAATTTTAACAAAATAAATATTTATATTAAAGAAGAATTAATGGGTTGACTTAAACTAACCTAAATAATGGAAGAGAGTCTGGCAGAATTCTAAAAATAATCTTAGATTTTCTTATCGCAGTAACACTTTCTGCAGTAGAAGATAGAAAAAGAGGGGCATTAGTATTTTTTTTTCGCTGAGGTATCGGTCAATATGTTATCACAGTCTCGCTGAAGTTTTCGCGACAGAGATCTCTGGGGTCGGGAGGGGATGATCCCGTGGGGAGACAAAAGGTAGCTTCCGCCTGAATCACTTCTGCATGCCCTTGCTAGAGGGCAAGCGTCTGAGATGAAGTGAGGAGACGATGGTGGGAGAGAGAATCTCCCCTTACCTCCGGATCGATACACCTGAGCTTCCGAGTTCCTCTTAAAACTTTTTGTGAGCAAGGGGTATATGTTTTACGTGCCACTCTCTTGACTTCCGTCATCTCTCTCCATTTCATATAGTTTCTTTTCTTGACAATGTCAAATAGTGACTTTAATAAATATACTTTCCAATTACACAGTGTGTTAGGAAAGTATTGAAATCGGTCGAAAAATATTGAGATCTCTTTGGATCTTTGCGAATGACTCCAGGAGAGCATATTTTCACATTTTGGCGCTCATGTCCAATGTCGTACGTGTGTATGTGTACGAATGTATATTAAGAAATTTGTTCCCTCGATAACTCACGAACAAATTGATGTATCGAAACCAAACTTGAGTTTTGACTTTGAATGCGTTGGGAAAAAAGCCTATTTCTGGACAGCTCATTTCGACTTCATTTACATACCGCGCTCCACTTCCAGTTTTTAATATTCAAACTTTTGAAGATATGCAGAGGAGCATTTTGATTCAGTTCATTCTGCGTACAGATTTGCTAAACCGCATTCCTGTACGTCGCACCGTTTTTGAGATACAGCGAAAATTTACCGCGAAAAAATCTTGGAGACGTTTATTTTTTTGAATCTGCCAATAAAAGAGTTTAATGTGGAAGATAATTCATGCAATCTATACTGGAATATATTATTATGATTTTTAGGATATCACATACTGTGATGATAAATATTTTGCAACCGATTGATCTAAGATATGTCATCTTGCTTAATAATTATAATATATTATCCCTTTTTTGAAGTGTTTTTTTTTCCTTTTTCTTAAATTTTTACTGTTATAGTATATGTTAAGTACCACGAGTTTTAGTTATGAGTTGTAATTGGAAAATTGAGTGGGGCACATTCCAGATTTTTTATATATAGTCTATGTACTAAAAAAAGCTTTGTTCTCGAGATAGTTTTTTTAGTATGGTACACTTTGTTTTATTAAAACATGAAACAATTGCGATTTACAAACAATAATTGTATTACATAATTATTATAATTAAAATGACAATTCTAGTAAAAACTTGAAATATTACCTGGTCTTTGTATTATTGAATGGTTTAGAAGTCTGTAGTTGATATGTACTCTCGGTTTCGAGGAGTGAAAGAAAGTACGTTTCAATACGAAAGGTCTGAGTTCGATGTATGTTCCAGATACTTTAACGTAATTGTATGAATAACATCTACTACGAGTCGAAAGTTGGCATTTTGATTTTTTGCGAATAATTTATTTCCGAAGTGCTATTCTCTAATTTCAATCCAGCGAAACAAAGCTAACGTCGTCAAAAGACACGTGTCAAAATGTTATACAATATGTTTCTCAATACGCTATTTACCAAATTACCATCTGAAGCAATTATCCAATTTGAATTATCCAACTAACACAAAACGTGTATTTTTTTCAAGTTCTGGATTCAGTAACATGACCTTAATCTTAATGAGTAATTTTTGCCAAGTTATAATTACATCACGTTAGCACTCATGTTTCATAATGAGAAGCAGAAGCTATCCAGGAAGTTGAGTTCTCGGTGGATGAGGGGTGGGAACTCGTCTGCGGGTGCAGAGGAGCTAATCGACAAGCAGGCGAACTAAGAAAGAAAACGAAATGGAACTGAAACTCATTTTGGTGACAAGAAGGAAAACAAGGCTAAGGAAGAAATATGATAATTGAAGTCTTGTCAGGGACATGGGACACACTAAAAAATGAATGAGGAGACATGAAAAAAAGTTGAAAGGAAAGAGGTTCAATTGTATGTCGTAGGTGATATATAAAATGATATGTAAAGATGAATCAGTAAAGAACAAGTTAGAACAAATAGAAAATGCGAAGTTTTTCTAAAAGAAAAATTGATACGATTTTTATTATTAGTAAAAACAATTCTACGTAAACGGGAAAAGTTAATACTGTTTGAGCTGAAGCATGTTAAGCGTCTGTTACCCTCGAGATTTTGTGACATGCCAAATGTTTTATGACGCTTACTCAAAGATAAAATTATGAATGATTTTTCGTGAATAAGATTTACTATACCTCTACGTACATCAATAAGTAACTTACATTACCTATTTTACATGTTATGATGACTTCATATAAATTACATTATTTGTCAAACATATATTTTAAAGCGAATATCTCAACTGTGCGGATTAACTGGAAATTAGCAGATCCATGAAAACACAATACAGGAATGCAGACTGAACTGACCCGACACAACGTTGATTGTTTGGGTCAGCGATTTAACTGTAGACCAAAAGTTTTGAAATATAAAAAAAAATTAAATGTTTCTTTTTTTCAAATAATGATTATTTTTTAATTTAAATAAAACAAGTTAATATTTCTCGATTATCTAAAATCCATTCCAAAATGAGAAGGATGTAATTCTTTAGCTTCGTGTGAGATCTGTAAGTCGTAATTACTGAATTCTGCACGGTGGTACACGGGAGCTGTAGTGAAGTAGTCAAGGCCGCAGAAACCAATTAGGATAGCTATTACTGTAATCACTAGTTCATAGCGCAGATTAGAGCATTGACGCCCTTTCAGCGTCCAGAAACACGTCGTCTAGGCAACGGATTCCGTTCGCAGATGGAATAGACAACAAACGAAGCTTTAGCTCACATATTAACCTACAATATTCTGGCACATAAAGGCATTCATTTTTCTACCACAATAAGCACTATTCGGTTCGCATACATACACCAGAAGGCCTATTCTTTCTATGTGAACTGAATTGCAATTTATACTCATCATCCATCATTTTAGTTCTTTTTCTGTGGATTAAATAATATGTAATTTTCAACCGTCAATGTTTACCTTTGTGTTTCTAAGAGACTTTTTTTGTATTCTGAGAAAAGTGAAATAGAAAGAGGAAAACGTTCCAAGAATGTAGCTTGTATTAAGATCTAGTTATATCTTTTGATTTTTAGAACATTGGCGACGTATAAAAAGTATATTATTTATACAAATCATTGATTCAAAGTGAATTGCTACCCGATGTATTTACTCAATGCAACAGAAATTTACTCAATGCTTCGCTGCAGTTAGCTGAAAATACTCAACAATTGTCACGACTTACATTGCAGTTATTTTTCTGGTGTTCCTGAAAAATCTGTGCAAAGAAAAAAAAATACAAGAATTCGCATTGATTGCTAGGATCATGATGATGCGTTTTCAATTCGTCAAATAAAGAATACCTTTTCGTGACCACCAAACATATTGACGTGTTTGCCAAAAAACTTAACATACTTTCAACATTGTATGACGAGGTTCGTTGTTGCTAGTATTCACAGTATTGTATAAGGAATATGTACTCATACTATTCAGTTTTTGATTAATTAAATCATATGGCATTTTCAGCCGCGTGGCGGCCATCGTCAGTGAGACTCATTGCAATTAGACTCATTGATGAGACTCATGGCGATTACCTGGAATAAAAAACTGGATAGTATGACTACATATTCATTATACAATACCTTCAATATTTGAGTAGTTTATACAAATTTACAATTGCAACACTTCTCGAGGCGTAATTTTTTACAATTGTACATTTGAATAGTGTTATTCACGATAATTTTAAGCAAATGTTTCGCAGGCTCACGGCTTAGTTGGTTAAAGACCGTTGCCCGTCAAGCCTAGGGTCGAGGCTTTGAGTCCTACTTAGGACACGGTATATTTTCCAAAAATTACCGACGAAATAATTTACTGTACTTATATAAATAGCATGACCCGCTTGATGGTATAGGAATATTTTGTCCGAATTGTTGGATCATTACGAAGTCACATTTTTTACTCAACATTTTACGTATAATTTAAGTTTTTGCAATGATTTATTTGCAAAATGAAATGATAATAGTTAATCATGTATGAATATATTTTAGAAATATTATCAGGAAATTTCGAATGAGTTGTTTCTCATCTTTTTCTTTGTCATGTACGTGATAATTTTTATTGGGAATACTGAAATAGTTTCCAACAACCTGGTCGCTCATTTGAGACGAAAGTCTTCCTTGCGTCTGCATCTTTTGGGATCTATTTGAGGGTATGCATAGGTGTCATGTGTTGTACGTCTCCGCAGAAGACAAGAAATCAGGTTGTAAATAACTATTAAAATTTTCGTTACCTTAAAAATGCCCTCGTATATATTATTGCGTTCTATAAAACGATAAATCTGTAGACTTTCGTAAAACGTTTTGAAAGGAGTGTCTGCATAATTTAAGTTTAAAAATGTACAAATGACCTAAAATTTTGAGGAAATCTTCTTGAGGATTCTTGCAGGTGTAACGCAAACCATGATAAATATTATAGGAACTTAAAAGCGGAAAACAATAAAAAAACTTGATTGTTTTATAAAATAATCGAAAGAAACAAAATCTCACAGGTGAAGGTCAAATTTGCGAAAGGATCCACGAAAGATAAGTAGTGGTAAATGCATAAGACTATGAGAATGAAGTTAACACTGATTTATCGGTAGATTGTTCATAGGTTTGGAGACACGCCAAACTCTAAATTTTAAATTATTATTTTTGAAGTAATATTAACTTCAGAACAATTTTATAAATTGATTCTTATTCGATTACCTTTTGTTCAAGTAATTCTTACAAAAAGTTGTAATTGATTTTAATTTACAAATTTAAAAACAAATTATATATAAAAATTATTTTTTAACTTGTTCACTGAAATTTAACAACATATACTCGAATAACATGAAGAAATTTTCAACCCCAATCATCGATATTTTATAAAAAATATTACTTCCGTCATTTCCTTCTTCTTCTTCTTCCTCCTCCCATTCGCCATCACCCCACACTCCCTCAGGTCTTCCAGCAACCTCTCTGATCATCGACGCCATCTTAACCCTCTCTCGATCCCGTCTGGCTCCCATCCCACTCTCCCATCCATTCTTTTGTCACTCCCATCAACTGTATGTAGGTAACGCCGCGATCGCATGCGACCACCCTTCGTCTCCATACCCCTTTCCTTTTTCCTTTTCAAATAGCTCCCACTCGATACCCACCTCCTTTCCCACTTCATATTTGCTCTACCAATCCCAGGACGGTTTTTCGCTCCCACCAATGTCGAACGTCTCCCGGCAACTGCCTTAACAACCATATCCCCCTCTCACCCCGTACTGTCGCATTTCCTCCACCACTCCTTTTTTTTCTCTCAGCGTCCCGAACCCCATCTCCCGAGTCCTACTTCTCCCACCTATCCCGTTTCCAAGCAACGGATCCCTATATTTGCTAGATCGAATGCATGAAAGTACTGATTTACCCAGCATGATTACTAATTTAGTGTGGCAAGAAATCGACAACATAAAATTTCATCCAGTTATTATTCATAGAATTTGAGAATTAAAGTAATATTAACATAATTTAAAAAATAAGTTAATTTTATTCGTTTTCAAAATGTTATGACCCTTCTTGTAAATAGAATCCAGACATCGTGGGAATAGAAAGAGAGAAAAAGTGAATAAGATAGATTGTCTAAAAATATACATTACATAATTAGTAAATGTATTTTGTATTTATATGATTTTCATATACATTACGTCATATTTTATAATTTGGGGAAATTAAATTGTGTTCGAAAGTCTTTTTGATCGGCGTAATTAATTTCTAAGTGTCTCAATTCATGTGCCAAAATAGTATACGTTTCGTGAAAAACTAATAATACAGTATGGTACAACGTGCTTGAGAATAATGTCCCTGTTTCTGAAATATACACATGGCTACAAAGAATGTTGTTTGAAGGGTGTCTATCGTTGGATGAAAAGAAGTTAGAGTAGTGCTATTGTATCAAATTGATGATGAAATTATTAGGAGAGACTGACAAATAGTGCAACCTATCTGCCTGTACATTAACCAAAATATATTTCTCCACAGCCTCACTTATCGAAATCTTATCTCTTCACGAAACCAACACGGTTATACTTTACATCGACTTAAGAATGACTATAACAATTAAACTCGAAAAAAAAAAATTTGGTAAAATTTTTGTTGTGCGAAAGTGGTGTACAAGATTCAGGAAGAAATATGGATAGCACCCTTAAGATCAGAACAGACCCCGAGTTCTTTTGAGAACTAGTCCGTCACTATTACTCTTGACCGATATTACATTCTATCCATCTATCGCAAGAATCACTCCACTTTGCAATAGATGTAACAAAATAAATAGTAGTAAAAAAATAAAACGTTGACCTGGAATTACGTATTCATTCATTTATTGCTTGTTTAATACTCTTTATAGATTTTGCACGGCTTTGGTTCGAAGTCTCTTTAGATCCATCATATTAGGTGGGACCAGCACTCCAAGTGAGTCAAATCACTGAGATGTACAATTGCTTTCTTTATTTTTATTGTAATTGCCATAAAACACGACAATATGAATAATAGTGTTGAAAAACATATTAAACTTCTATCTATCAGTTAATAATGCAAGGTCTCTAATGATCTTGACTTTGACGAGACCTAAAGCCCCACAAAAATAGTTAATAATGCAGTACAAACAATATTCAGGTACTCGTTTGATTTGTTTAAAATGCACAAGAGCATGTACAAACATGGCGGCGAAGCACAACAGTTTCGTGATTTATGCATCTCACCTCGGAAAAAGTAAAATATCTCTTTCAGATGTTCGGTAACCTACAGATAAAAGTGATGAAAAAAATACTACGGAAAATTTACTACAAATCAAAGTAAACTTTCGTGATTGACAAATTTGGTTCTATTTTGTAAATAAGTGTTTTCTCCACAAGACGCAATGTATTTCACCATCAATTATAATAGCAATTATTTCATTTAAATGGCCCATGCGGTATGTTTTTCAAGTTGAAATCACAATAAGTACATGTTACTCTCTTTACTTAGAACGATTTAAGATATTTGAGTGAATTAATTCGGTAACCCTAGACACACCAGTTGCGATGTTGACCCTGAAGAGTAATAATGAAGAAGGTATTTAGATGATCTAGGTGTATCTGCTTTTTGACAGTAAATTTATTATTATTATCATCATGAATATTACAACGTTGTGATTTCCCTTTTCTTTTCACATTACTCGATGGAAACATTCAAACATTTATATATAACTAGGAACTCGAGTCCAGATCTTAGAGTCAACCAGCTGAGCTTGTTACAGCGTGTGAAAACGAGACCTCTACTAAGCTGTTTGACTACGTAATGCTCGGTAGGTTCTTAAGCACCGCCAGACTTCGTTCTTCCCCCTTTCATGTAAAAACAGACTACGCTGACCAATTTGTTCCCCGTATAGAATCAGAGAGAATATCGAAATTTTTATTTTACATAAATTACTCTGATTGCTTGATTTACTATGGTCTCTTTGTATTCCCCCAATAGCTTCTTGAATATTAGAGATATGACAAAGTTTTAGACGAATTTCAATAGGAAAGTGTTTATCGAAGCACAACTTCATTCTAGAAACAAAATTCAACTTAGAAACCAAGAATGAACCACAATATTATACAAAAATTCATTATTATCTTTCCAAACATTGCAGATTTATTTCATACATAAATCTGAAGAAATTTCGCTGCAATGTTTGGGATCATTTTGAGCAGGGATTGAGGTATGGGTTGTCATGGAACTCAAAACACGGAATTCTTCTATCAATTGATGAGGGCAATTTAGCAAAAAAATTAAACATATTTGTGGTTGAAAACAAGAGTTATTCTTGACATGAACATAACTCGAAAACCCTGATACGTCATAGAGAAACGATATTGCATTTTATCATCGCTCAGGTCCACTGAAGCTTGACATAGTGTACCAAAGCTTGTAGTGACGGTCATAAGAAGAGGATTGTAAAAATTAACCTGATGGTTTCTTGATACAAAATTTATTAAAGTTTCTTGATACATAGTTTATTCTATTCGTTTAGATAATTAGCAATATATTCCTCTCTAAAGACTCAATCTCTGAAATTCTTTCAAAAAATAAATAATATAGATAAAGAAAAACAGGGTTATTAAAAAAATGTGTTTTCTGAAATAACCTAAAAATTGTTTGTTTTGAATTTTACAACCCGATGGTAACGCTTAAAATGCATTAAAAGATTATCCATATTCATTTGCTTTCTCAATGTACTCTGTTCTTAGTATACTGATACATCATATGGATATTAATGGCTATATTGAACAATTAATCTTAAGAATTATGAAGTACAGTAGTCTCTCGTTATAACGATCGACGGATACTATAATCTCTCTACAACGATGAAATGAACGAGGGTTGTTTGGTTTGTGATTACAACAATGTTTTACTCTTTCTCTAATATTACTCTCCATTTATAACGGTAGTATTTTAGTCGTTCAAGTCGTGCCATTTTAAATTTAGTTAACTTAAATTCTTTTCGTACTTGAAAGAGGATAAGAATAAATAAATAATTAGCTTATTAATAATGGTACACTGTGATTTTATATCACTTGGTCAAACACGAAGGACCAATTTGCAGCGGAATGTGAGTAGCGTCCAATGAGGGTACCCGCCGGCATTAATAAGCTAATAGTTTATTCTTATCCTCTTTTTAAGTTACTTTGAGGCCTGATGGAGGATTATACGATAAGTCGATCTTAAGATTGCAAGGTTTCATTAAAATTACAAAAACAATTTTTGTAGCGAAGATAAATTTATAAACCTATCACATCTTATAAATAACTATTTCAACACACTGTGAAAACATTTTAATGTCCTTGATTTGATATTTTTGCTATTATAAATTTTCAAAGTTGGGCCTTCCCTTGAAAACGTTAGAAAATCGCGCTTTTTTTGACCTTCCAAACACAATAACTGAGTGACAAGTAAAATTTTTTAGAATCATACCTTACAACGCAGAATTAAATACGTTAAAATTTGATGTTTGTTGTACTTTGATAGATGGGAAAATTGAACCAGAGGTTCAAATTCGAGTCAACTGCTTTTTGAAACAAATATTTATGTTTCCTAGTGTTGGGTTTTTCGTCAACTTCGCACTATCTCCGATTACATATTGCAAATTTCCCTTATTGCCAATTTTTATTCTTTAAGAATGGGTCTTATCTCTTACATTTACAAGCTATATATTTCACATGAACTTTATGCTCGCATATCACTTACCCTGACATTTTGAATTATTTTGTTGAAAAATAGCACATTTTTTATTATTTATTTTCAATTTTTTGATTCCTATACAAATATTACTTCTTATGTTGAAAATGGTATGTACTTATATTAACACAACTTTTCGAGAATGCCTTGTGTTTATCAACCACTATTTTTTTAAAACATGTAGTAGATACTTATAAAATACTCCTTATTATGTAAACCTTATTTGTAAAAATGGTCTTGCAGTATGTCACATCCGCAGAAAAAAGAATTGAAATCACACAACTGAACGGATTGAAACGAAATTTAAACGATCATGCTTCTTAGTGTTGGGAATATAATCTAAGGAAGATTTCATCTTGATACGACATCAAATGTTTGGAGCAAGAAACAAAAATATCAAAATAGTGTTTTGTTATATGTTCTGATGTTTCCTAATTCGTCAAGTAATTCACTTATTGTTGTTGTTGTTGTTGGGGCTTTAGGGAATTCACTTATTAAACATAATAAGTGTGTAATCGTTCGTCATATTAAAAAAGATTACTCTTTCAGCATTTTCGTTAGCATATTTTTTAACATTTTCGTTAACATATCTTATTTCTAAAAGATAACTTATTGTAGATGTCCCTTAACTAATAATTGTCACAAATAAGGTATTATTACAAATAATGTTTGTTGGGAAGAGAGATTATAATCTTACAATTCAACTATGTACTATTAAAATATAAATTGAATTAAAATACGAAGCGAACTGGAATAGAAAATTGTCTCCCAGATAACGTTACTCGTAGCTTTAACGTGGAGGAGGTAACGTCTGCAAAATTTGAATTGGTGTACAAAAAATTAACTTCCTGGTGGCGTTACCTACGGTTTAATATAATGCAATTAAGTCCACGTTTCATTATTAAATTTTGTATGATTATTTAACTGAAAAACAAAAGACTGTACGACCGGTGTATATGTTATTTGCAGCTTGCTCTGGGACCACCTATTGGTACTCTTATGTTTGAATGAATTCGAAATCAGAGCACGAACCCCCTAAGTTTTATTTAATGTTACTGTTAAGTGTTCATTCAATTTTAAATATTGATAACGAATTAAAACGTTAGAAATAGATCGATTTCAAGTTCCTATTAATTTCAAAATTATCTCATAATCACTTATAAATGCAGAAAGGAGGAGGTTTGAACGCGGTGTGGTTCCCGGTTTAAGATTTAATAAAATGAAAATTATTGGAAGTGTATTACAAGTATTGTAAGTTTACCACCGTATCCTTGTTCTGTTAATACAATGTGAAGACTAGTATTCTATCCCTTCCACATGCTAACAATGCGTTGCATCTACTGTCTCTAGTTCCGCCCACAATGATTTCCCATCACTGCTTCCCACCTCCCGACACCTCATCTCCCGACCTTCTCATCCGCCCGTTTGCCCCAGATTTTCCCAAGAAACCAGACGGCGTGTTAGGGCGAGGGAGAGAGGGGAGTCGAAGTCGGGAAGCATAGCAGCGGGACGAAGGGCATCGCGAATGGCGGTGGAGGGCGCATACTGGTGACGGAGGGCGGCGAGGCGCGTGTCGACCGCGGATCGATCCCGGGCCCTCGGCGTGAGCGCTAGACGCGGCGCGGTGCGGGCGGGGTCCCCGCAGACGATGGCGACGGCGGCGGTGGGCCGTCCCCACGGCGCGCGCACCCTAACCCTTGGGCCCCGCCGCCAACGACGCCACTGCTGTTGCTGCCGCCGAGCGTCCGACCGACGACGACGAACCGTGTTTCCGCTGTAAGCCTCCCCCCTCTGGTCACCACTTCGGTGCCACGCGTCCGCAGCTCTGAGAACGCCGCGCCGCGCCGCCGCACCATCGAGAATCGGATCGCTGCGTCGACCTTGGACTTCCGTCGTGCTCACTAGAGATAGGTGGAAGCTCAAACAGGTGGACGGAGTTGGGAGTTACTGAAAGGTTTCAGAATTGATCGTACACGGGATCAGGTCAACATAAGAAACTTTTAGACCCTCATCATACAAGACTTGAAGGATTGACTTGAAATATCAGTTAATAAAGAAATTCATTGTCATTTGTATATCGTTTCATATTTTCCACTTTCACATTTTTAGAATTTTTTCACTTTTGGTTTATAGACATCATTGATTTTAGATTATTTAAAAAGGACAAATGAAACATAAAACTAAACAAAAAGTTGTCACAAATATTATAAAAATATTTTTTCGTTTCTTAGGTTCGACCCACTAAAGTATACATATTTATTTACTCAGGTACAAACAGTTATACTAATACATAATTACATCTTCAGAAATATTGCTATAGGCCCTCCAAAACTAGAATTAACACCTGACTCTATTTCTGTAAACCCTTCTGCTCCAATCTTTTAATCTTCTTGGATGGAGTTATCGTAACACGTGAATAATGTGAGCATTATCAACAAATTGTGCACTGGCGTCATTTAATGTTGGCATGAAAACGAGAATTTATTACCAAAGGACTTTTGCTTCCATCCACATAAGCATATACTGGTGCATGTCATCGTGGTGGAGCTTGAAATCGGCATATAGTTTCTATAGTATAAAAATCTTATTGGGTGGTTACTTTTCTTCCTTTTTTTTTCCTTTTTTTGGGGGGGGGGNCTAACTAGCACCGGTCGACGTTTTGCTCCTTAAAAAAGGAAGGGATAATTCATAAAGGTTTCTATTCTCCGCGTTTTGTAAATAATTACTCTCACCTTCTTCGCGTGGTGAAATTTGCACTGTAATAAATCTCGCGATCGGCTGAGTCAAAGGCATTCTACATTCTGAGATCACATTGTCCATACGGAGTCGTATAATTTACGATGGCTCGTGGAGTACAAGTTATACAGGTTTAACTCTATTGCACCATTGAAATGTTTTGTTTTCACAATACTTTTTAAAAACTATCTTACGTCAATAAAAAAGAAATGACTTCTTGTATTCATAGATTCAGTTTTGTTTCCCGCTCAAGCAACAAAAGGGACACTAATCAGCAGCTGTTATTCATCCAATTAACATCCTTCAGGTTTGTGCAGATTCAAAGTACAACTGCGTCAACATATGGCGCCAGTTAACCCTATGATTCAAGCAGTTCCTGGAACTGTTTATCAACGTTCAGATAAGTTTCATTGAAAACCTGTTCAAATTTGCCTTGGCAATACAAGCTGCGTACTCCTGCGTTTGATGTATCACTGTACGGTCAACCTGAGTTGAGATTGAATGCAACCCGCATAGTACTTTCGTACGACGGGCATCACGGCACATCCAGTTTTGCTTTTACAGCAGATCAGTGTTTCTGAAACTTTGTGGAGTCTCCGACTCCTATCGTATGTTGGACAGGATGCACTGGACTCACAGATGCTTGTCCTCTACACTCACAAGTTTCTTCTTTCTCCGTGTATAATGTCTCATAACTCTGGAAGAAAATATTATACTGTTTTGACAATACATATGGCAACAAATTGCAATGCCACCATCTACCTCTCAGACACACCAGACTAAATGCGGCTGTACCATATCCGATGTGAAGTTTGGAGTAATGTTATAGGTATATTTTCGGTATTTAATAATACTTTATGATCGTCCACCTAAGTTAAGTGAAATTAAACACCCTAAAAGTAACTAATATTTTTAATTATTTCAAAAATAAATTCAGTATTATAATATAGTTTATAATTTACTTATTTTCACTTTTAAGAGGATTTATTTACCCCTTTTATCACATTTTAATATTAAAATGAGTTTTAAATAGAGCTACCCTTTTACAGAATGAGAAAAGTATTCGGAACAACAGGACCGGATATTGAAGACTTCATATTCGGGATTTTTTTATTTACATTTGACGCATCACTAATGTGACAAATCATGAGAACTTTAGTCATGATTAGTTAAACTGACCATTTAGATGACGACTCAGCATTATTTTTATATGTCAATGAGTGGTTGTAATAGACGGTTTCCAAAACAACTGGATTTTGTTAAATTTTAGAAAAGTGAACAGTTTTTGTAATTATTTAATATTGCCGAGCCATTAATATTACTAATTTAATCATTATCTGTATCACTACAATATTAATATTTAAGTTCTAATTATTGTAAAAGAGATGTTTTTATTAGAAATTCCCTTTTTTCTTTTTTTTTCTTTTATACTCTTCCACGTGCCCAACTGTTTTAATGGATTTTCGACATCGAATTTACTATAAACATCAAATACATATTTGCAGTTTAGTCTTAACAATGTGCATGAGAATAATGGATGAAGAGAGGCAGAGAGAAGGTAGGAAAGAGAGAAAGAGTGAGGTGTTTGAGGATACGAAATATAGAACCATCTCGTTTATCGAGTTTTTATTTATGATATACGTATCTCATGAGTTATATCGAAATACAATTTTTCAATTGGGTTGTTATATACAGTGTGAAAAAATATAAAAAAACTCGGTTGCAAAAAAAGAAAGTGCCTAAAGCTCCAAAGTTTTAGTGGCGGAAAGTTTTACTGCGAATAAAATTTCAGAATTCAAATTTTGAAAATAATAACAAAATAGATGATACGTAATGACTGTGCCCTTTCATAATCATAATAATATAATGATTAACAACTTGCAGTCAATATATTCATTTGTTTTTTTTCTTACCGTCCTTGAACGATTCATTGTTTCATTGCAAAATAATACATTTTCGGGGAATAATAATAATTTCTGTTTGCGTGAAATTCTGTAACTAAAAAGTTATCATTAATATTCAAGTGTGAATATTGCAACGGAAAAATCATGAAGTCTTCTCTAATGCTGAACTGAACGTAATGACTGAAGATGATAGAAATTAAATTGTGACAATATGTTTTTTTAAAATCATTTAGCCATTTTTGTGGCTGTTCTTCGCAGAGTATCTTTGGTGGTTCATGGGGGTAAAGCAAAAAAAGAAAAAGATAATCGTATTGAGGTACCTCAACTGTATTTTTGTTACTTAATGTACAAAATGCGGAACCATTTTCTCATATTTTCATTCCCACTTAAAAAAACAACCTCTAACAGAAGTAGCTTTGTCTGTAGTCGTTACGTCACGCTCTGTGTACATACCGTCGCACGCCTCTCGTTTCCGGGGGACTCGGTCGCTATTTGTGCGTTCTCACGTATTCATCCAATGAATTTCATGCAATGTAAAATATACGCGCGGACAAAAGACGGACGTAACGCGAGTCCCTCGCACCGTATCTCTGTAAATACAACCGGTGATCCGTAATATACCTAATAATATTTTGAGACAAAAAGCGGAACGACGTAATATTCATGGTGAATCTGCGAAGCAAGAACAAAACCAGTGTAGTTAACGCTTTAAAACAGAAATAAACCGGTGATCAATACGGCCGAAGCAGCCGAGAGATAACAGGACTGGTGAGATCGTGTTATAACTTGACGCGTTTTCTCCCAATCTCAAAAGCACAAAAAACAAGAAGAGAGAGAATTTGATAATAGGATCATTTTGTGTGATACGTTATATAAAATAACGAACAGATATATTGTTAATGTCAATGCTGACGGTGTATGCCTCCGTGCAATATAAGATTAAGTAAGCATCTAAAACAGATAGTTGATCGATACTTAAGATGAAATTAAAATACTAAAACTCTGGTTGAAAATTACCACTCTCTTGCTCCACACATCAATCTTTTAAGAATACTTCACATTCACTTGGAAGTGTGATAAAATTCAAAATACTCGATTGTCATGTTATTTTGATAAAAACGGAATTATACGTACATTTAAATTAAAATTGAACTATTATTATACAAGTTAATACTTTATTGCATATGGTCAATGTGATTTTGATTACTTACCCTCGTTTACTCTCGGATTCTTGCGTGATTCAACCAAGTAACAAGGTTTATCGCTGAATTTTAACCGCTATTTTCGCGGCGGTCTTACATAATAGTCGCAGAAAGATCCCTTTGATACTCTTTTCGTTTTATGTGTGTTTTTAAAATAAGAATTTTCCTCCGAGAAACAAGAATAATAATGTTTCTGAATTGAGTAAATAGTTGTTGTGGTCATCTCAACTTCTCCAGGGCCAATATGCGTTGCCCTTAATCAGTTCCGTACCCTCATCACAACATAATAACAAGCCCGTTAATCAGTTTTACCTTATTTCTTAGCGACCTCTAAATCGTTTCATTTATTCGAGGAGAGAACTTAACATTTTAGCAGCTTGAACACGGTAATACCATTTATAAGTCATCTGAATATTGGCAAGCCATGGTGTTTTTGGAATGGCACTTCGGTTACTGACGTTGCCGTACTATTAGCATTTTTAGCAATGTATTTTGCCTGTTAGAGAAAACGTGCCCCCGAAAATCACCCGGGAGGTTTTTCGACGTCCGTTATATAGAGTGTTCCCTTTAGAGAAGTATCAAATTCCGTAAATTTAATAGTAATGGGACGGGGAATAAAACATTGCTCGCTATAGAGAAATGTCCGCTATTTAGAAATGTCTGTAAAGGGAATTAATAAAATGAAGAAATAAATTTTTTAAATGGAAAAAAAGTTAAAAACCTGGATGATGGGGAGGAGAATAAGCTGCTCTTCTCCCCAGCAGCAATTAAGAGAGCGATCAAAGAACTAAAAGAAATCAGAAGAGAAACCTGGGTCAGAATGGGACAGAAATTATGTGCCCAACATAAATAGTATCACACAGTCATTTCAATTACCTGCGGCCAGGTGAAAATTGCGATGGACCGGGACCCGAACCCGGTACCTCTTACTATAACTGCAGATGTGCTGTCCACAGCACAGTCCACTGCAGTCGACACACAAAAATATATATGAGTGTATTGTTAAAACTAGCAACAAATAATTTTACTACAATCAATGGCCATTATAATTTTTTAGAAAATGACTCAGTTGTTACTTTTATCTTTGATTTTTTAAAGATTTAATCAAGCGATCAATTTATTTCTATTGGCAGTAACATATTAGCACAGTAAGTTCGGATTAGCAAAGGCATGTGACCATAAGACGTTTGAAAAAAAACCTTAAGAGTTCCACGATATTTATAGCCGATCCTTTGTACATCACGAAAAAATGCAAGAAAAAGTGAAAATAGTTCACATTGCTAGAACTCACATTTTGCATAATGTATGCTGTTTTGTGAAGCTCGCTACATACGACACTCTGAGATGTAAGACAATGCAACAAGTTGAAATTATCATTCTTGGACAACTGCATCTTTTTTGCTACAAAATTCATTAAACGTGAAGCAGAATTTTTACAATGTTATGCGAAATGGCGGTTTTATTCAAAGCTTCATTTTGTGTAGTATCATATATTTACTTGCTCCATGTCACGCCATGTTGCTCATGAATATCCATGTTTTTTATGAGCCTGTTTAGAACCAATAGACAGTGCTTGTCGTATTTCGTTTTTAAGGCGCATACATTGGACAATAGGAGGTCTGTTAAAAGTTTTACAATTATATGAAATATTTTGACTCAAGTAGAACTTTAAGAGTCTTTTATTTTTTCTTTATAATAACATTTTCCCCACTAATATTATCCTTTCCAAAGTGATTTTCCGCACGATTTCGCAATGAGAAGTGCAGAAATACATCTTTAGTCCAGATTCAATTATATATTTGGTTGAACATGATACGCTATAGATAAAATAACGGTATAAATATCCTTATATCTTGATTTAATTCATTAAAAAACATATTTCTTTTGCATGGATTAGTATAACCATCTAAAATGTAGTTGGGCAATACTGTAATGGATTTCGCTGTCTTAGTCTTTGGGGGGATTTATCTAGAAGTAGTGGTTGTTTTGGAGGGCAATTAGTTCATGTACGGTATAGGAATAGACATTTCAGCCCTTTCAGCGTATGGAGCCATTTCAACTGTGCCTAGCTCTCGTAAGAAAGAAACCTACGCTGTAAAGAATGAAGCGTCATTTTATTGAACTGGGACATTTCGGAGCGCAGCCTTTTTGAGTAAAGATCTCAGTCGTTTGCGAATCTCGTGCTCGTAAGGGTTGATATCCAACAGCGGAGACAGCAGCAGGACGGTAGAGAATGCTTGGTATCGGATTTGTGTTATCCGAAGTCCTCCTATACATGAAATTCTTTTTAAGAAATTCCTATATAGGAAGTACGGCAGGGAAATTTTGAATTATTAAATTTAATATTATCATATACTCGTACAATTATAATACGCAAATGTTCCGTAATTTCTAGTTCCTTTTCTGTGTAAAAGGAGGGAGCCAATCACACAAATAAATTTAGAGCATTATGAGACGTATCGGGGTTTCCTTTTATTTCACCTTTCGCGTTTTCCTTTCCGAAAAAAAAAACACTTCAAAATTACGTCAAGAAAAGACGTTACTTTATTCATTNAGGAGACAGACAGAGCAGCAGGACGGTAGAGAATGCTTGGTATCGGATTTGTGTTATCCGAAGTCCTCCTATACATGAAATTCTTTTTAAGAAATTCTTATATAGGAAGTACGGCAGGGAAATTTTGAATTATTAAATTTAATATTATCATATACTCGTACAATTATAATACGCAAATGTTCCGTAATTTCTAGTTCCTTTTCTGTGTAAGCGGAGGGAGCCAATCACACAAATAAATTTAGAGCATTATGAGACGTATCGGGGTTTCCTTTTATTTCACCTTTCGCGTTTTCCTTTCCGAAAAAAAAAACACTTCAAAATTACGTCAAGAAAAGACGTTACTTTATTCATTTATATGAAAATAATGTTACTCGATTACTTGAGCCCTGGCGAATAAAAGCGTTTGGTAAGTTTTTTTCCCGAGGAAGAGCCATATTTTCGGTCATTGGACTTCCGTTCTGTCATTGATAAGGTTTGTTTATTGTTAACAGCGTAGTAAATAATTATGAATATTATTTGTCTAAAGCATGTAAAACCTCAAATACAAAAATACTTTTCCCTATATCCATGATTTCTTCGTGTAAAAAGTATTATTGTCATAAAATAATCATATTCTTCAACGTGTCTGTCGTTACAGACGTGTTTACCCTGGTCTATTAATCAACAAAGCTAATTCTGAAGAAACGAAATTAATCGTAGTAACGAATAAAAATATGATTTGTTTAAAATATCTCATCAATTAATAGCTTCTGTTTTTTAGTATTGTCTAAAATATTTGAGATTAGTACAAACATGATTACGAATAAATGTCAAGCCGAAGTGAATAAGACTTGAAAAGTAAAATCGTCAATCCTCGTGGAATAGCGTAGCAGTGACTAGAGGAAGACACTAAAGCGCTCGTAGAGCAGTGCAGTTAAGACCCCGGACTTCATTCCAGAGTGACGTAATGGGTAATCGGAAGTCGCAATTCATGGTTGGATGCTGTAGAAGATGTTGTCTCGTACGAACGAATGGAGCTGTAAGAATGGAAAACGAGATTTTGAAATACATCAAACTGACGGATTCTGCTGTTAGAGGTCTTTCCTAATCACTATTCCACTAAATTTAATTTTATTAATGACCTTTTTTTTTTTTTTCTTTTTTAGATTATTTAAATGATCACCGTTTAATAGTCACATGTTTGATTTTTTGAGAGTTCTGATAAATCAAATAATATCTGGACGGTGACTTCCCCACATCCCCAATTTCAATGAATTTTCCACATTCCCAATTATTCAGTTTTGACACGAAGGAAGAATTCAATATGGTTTAATGCCGAACTTCGATTTGGCTAAGAATATACTGGGTGGATCTATACATTAAACAAATTTTGTCTCAATCACAATAATTAATTTAAAATATTAGTCTTTTAGATAAATTATAGTGATGTTTAGTTTATTGTTTTGTTTCGTAATAAATTTAGTAATTCTTGCTCAGAAACTACTCTTTTAGTGGTATATTCTCGTAACAGTAATTTTTTCACCAAATTTAATTTTGTATAATAAAACAATGCATTTCTCTCCCAAGAGTAAGTGTAATGCATAAAATTATATTTCCATTTTTCTGGACAGATCTTCACAATGAATAATGGATATTAGAATATGTTGATCCATGGCTTCCGACAATTAATCAAGTTGGAGTCTAAAGCTTGCGAACACCGGTCTCGTAGACCGGTTCAAAGAGCTATTTAGTCGCCAATATTCTAGAAGCTAAAAAAATATAGCCTGATCACAATAAATAAATAATTAGTNAATACGAATGCGTAAGCAATCCATTCGCTGAAATAAAGTTAGCGCATTTAACCAAGCCGGCCAACGTTACACCGTTGCCACATAATGCATGTTCCAGCCTGGTAAATGTAGGAAGCCATGGTTGATCTAATTCTTGATACTAACAAAAGACTTCCGACTTTAAACTTCGTGCTTGACAATAAAAAGGTTAAAGGCAGTTCATATTCCATACTTCTTTTGAATGGAACGGATATACCAGAAAAAAAACTAATTTCTTCTCAACCAACTGTACGATGGCATTTATTTGTGAGAACAGTTTGGCTCTTTTTTACCCTAACTGGTAATTAGTATTGTTTATGTATTATATATGTTGCAAAGCGCAAATTTAGGGATAACTCACATTTTAATATTTTTAAAGCAAAATCACACTTAAAATTTCATAAAAATTTTATTGTGACCAGACTAACACCAAATCGTTATAAGACTTCATATTATTTGTAATGTGAACTAAGAATTATATCGACTTAATTTTAATAGATTATAAATCATTTTAATTTAAAATATTCTTCTTTGTATATTATATTTGAAATTTCTTTGAACTTTATTAGCTATATGCAAATAAATAAAATAATAAGATTTCAAAAGATTTTTTTTTTTTGATTTTTAATTAAATGTTTATTGTTGTTAGATCATGGGTTACAAACGCGGTATAGGAAATAATGTAACATACGTAATAAAATCAAAGAGGTTCTGAAAATAATACATTCAATTTACAATATCTTTCAAAAGAATTATACGAATAAATTAATAGAATTATTATTAATATAATTACCGTATATAGTATTGAATCTGAACCCTCGCTTCAGCCAATCTCGCGCATTGTCTCAGATTTAGAGATGGTGAGTTCCAAGCCCTTTTTAATCCATTGCAAAACACATTAAAATTGTAATTTTTATTACCATAGTGCTCTAAGAGAGATCTGGGATTTTAGAAGTTATAATTTAGAGTACTTTGAGAAAACAAGACTCTAAGTTTATATCACTTTGTTCGTACTGCATTAATTTCAATACTTTTGTGGTAAATACTAAAACATGTTAAAGCATTGATTTTGTTTAGTCATTCATTATTTATTCATAAATGCTCACTTTATTTCGAGAGATATTTTTTCATTCATTCATCATGCACTTTATTTGAATCCGACAATATTTTTAATAGTTTTAATACGAAGACACTTTCATATCTGTCATCTGCAAACCTGTTTCTCTTCTTTTAACACTAATCCGATATTCGTGATTATTTTCTTAAATTCATAGATATGTTATTTGGAAAGGTTTGCTTATATATTTCGTTGCCTTAGGTATCATAAGTGACAGGAATAATGATCATAGACAATGAAGTTGGGGGGAAAATCACCTTCGGAAAGAGATTTTCGCATACGCTGCTTAAACGGCTAGAGACAGGAGACAGCAAGGAGTTGCAATATTGTGCGTCTCTAAGAGTTTTACAAAAAAGTCCAGGACAGCACATGTCAATCTACAATGGTTAACTTCAATTATGTTAAGAAATATATATGTTAATAATTCAGTAATTAAAGTAGGTAAAAATAAATCCTCATCAAATTAAATGCATTCAATGTTTTTTGCCTTTAAGAAAGATAATTCATAAAATGTGGGCGAATAGTATATAGTTTACAAACATTTTAGTTTTACAAGCCGCCGCTGTTGTCGTGTGTTGCTTCGGGAGGACCAGCCAAACATTCGACTGGCGCGCTAACCTACGTGAGGTGTTTCACGTGAAGCAAACATTTTAGACTTGGGACTTTCAACTACTTTAAAGTATAAACAAGAGTTAAAGTGTAACACAACAAAACCACACGAGCCATGCCGGGAGTACCAAACGGTGATCCGACCAATTGTCACGTATGAGTGAGAGGTCTACACAATCTTTAGTAAATCAGCTCATAGTCTGGGGAAAAAAATATAATTCGTAAAATATTTGACCCAATTAGAGACGGAAATGGGTGAAGAGTAAAGTATAAACTGAACTCTACGAGATGTTTGAAGACCTGACATAGTAGCAGAAATCAGAAATTAAAGCTAGAAGATTAAGTGGTACGGACACGTATGTAGAATGAGTGAGCAAAGAACTGAGAGAAAGGTACTTTCCAGCAAGTATGAAGGTAAGCGAAAAAGAGGCAGACCCAAACTACAGTGGATGGACAACATTAGAGATGATATGAGGCCGATGGGTGTTAGAGGATGGTGGCGCAAGACAGAGGACAGAGAGGAATGGTCGAGTATCGTTATGGAGGCTAAGAGGGCCGTAATGCAATAGGAAGAAGAAGAAAGCAGGGGCGGGTTTCTAGTAATGAATAATAGTAACATGTGCAATTATAGTAATAGAAGTTGAAATTATAGAAGAAGAAATTATAAATTATAATATACAACATATAAGTTGTATATTTAATATATAACATGAATGATTGTGTGTTTAAATGCTTATGTGAATATTTGTCCGCAATGCAAAAACAGTGCAAAAGCAAATCCTCTATAACGGTCACATTTGTCCGCTGTTGAGAAGTGTCCGATTTTGGGAAATTAAAACCCGTTTACACGAGGCAAGCTGTCTGGAAGGTAACCTGTCCGGCAAGCTGCGAGGTAGGTTACCTACCTCGTGTAAACGCAACTGTAATTTCTCCAGGAAGGTTACTTGCCTCGGAGAGAAGATTTGAGGCAAATAATCCGCCTAACCCCACCCTGAAAACAGCATGTGATTTTAGATGCATAATTGTTCATGTGGGTTTCGTTATTATATGTTATTATTTTGTTATCTCCATCTTCCGTGTTTCTAATGTTTTGGTCAGCCAATAAACTACTGTACCCATGTTCAGAACGTGAATTCTGCGAGTAAAATGGTTTTTCATTGAATTGTAACATTTTAGGTAGAATTTTATTGCAAGTGTCTAAAATATCCGAAGACTTCACATCATTATTTATTAATTGCGACGACGGGCCATGAGTATTGCAGCCACTCTCAAGCTCACGATTTCTTTTTTTCCTAACTTGTTCATAAGCAGTTCACATGATTCGTGTGATGGTTCACAAATAAATAAATGTCGAATCATGCCCCACAATTCATTCGCACATATGAACGACGAGCACACTTGTAATTTACACGCAAGTTACCATGCAGGTTACTTGCCCTGAGTAAACAGATTTCGTAGGCAGGTAACCTGCCTCGCGACTTTCCGGACATATTACCTTTCCCCGTGTAAACGGGTCTATAAGGTCAAAGTAGTGTAAAAGGATGAGGAGTGAAGATGTGTCCGCTATAGATAAATGTCCGCTATTGATAAGTGTCCGTTAAGAGAAGCTTCACAGAATATTCCAGTAAATAATTTCACCAAACTTGATGAAAGCATGTGAAAAGCAAAAAAAAGAGGCTATTTTCAATGTTACCACGTTGTTCGCATCCATAAATTCACGGATTTTTTTTGAAAAAACTTAGCGTGAAAAAGCAATTGAGCATTTGAGCATGGATGTCGCATGGCGAGCTGTTTCTGAGAACATATCAACAAATAGTATCATTGCGTCCTATGAGATTCTGTCAATAAAATTTCGCGATAATAGATGAAACGGTCGGAAAGATGCCAATTCAAACATTGGGTGTATTAGTTTATGAGCCCACTCGAGAATCTTTCGTATCTTGTTCCAAAGTGAAAATCCGTTATTGACAGTTTACTGTCAAACCAAAGCAGTAATCAGAACCGAAGTAAACTAGTAACCAAAATCAAAACTGGTATTTTCTGTGCGGGTAGGATACACAACGTACGTATATGAACAAATCAGAGTATGTAACTGAACTCACAACGTTTCGAGGGATACGTACACACTACCTAGCACAGTGACTCGCAACCTTACCACTTGCGATTCCATGCAGGCTAACAAGGTTATAATCTCAAATATAACTTCAGTCTCTTTATGAATTTAAACGAGTTATTTCTAAGCAACGAGCTAACGTATTATAAAAATCTCGTGTTTACTGTTTACATCTGAAATGTTAATTTGCCAGCTTATCGGCGTGACTTACTTTTTCTAGCGCGCGTAAGGACAATACCGTGCTCTAATTGTAGCCTGTCGTCCAAACCGAGGCAGAACAAACGAGTGTCATTTGCACGAAGGGGGGAGGAGCGCACTTGCGAGTCTTATCTGTGGAAGCGAAACGTGATTCGCCAGTTCTCTAAGGCGAGTTACTCAAGAAACTGATGAACGGCTCTCGCGCTTGCGTCGAACGCAACGAATTGCCTTAAACTCACCCCTATTGACATTTACCTCGTCAATTAGGATCTGCTATGTTCAAGAACGAACGCAGATTCAGGGCATTGCAGCATCCCCTTCACATCTTTCAATCGCAGTCATGAATACCTAATATTTTTTTCAAAATTGAAAACTACAGAAATTAATTTACCTAACCATAAATACTATTTTCCTATATATATATATATATATATATATATATATATATATATATANTATATATATATATAATGTATTAAACTGGTTTTCTTTACTCTGTTCATACATTGTAACCCAGTGATAATGTGTGATGAGGAGGTGGTAGGGTAATTGGAAAAAGAAATGTATGATGTAAGTCTCGATACATTTCCTCGCAATATACCAAATCCTGGTAAATATCCTCTCAACCGAACCAACAATCTTTTGTGTATAATTTGTGGAGATACAACTACTAGGAAGCGGTTTGTCCCGGACAGACAAGTTCACACTGACTCCGACCGCGGAAGCCTACGTTTATGTTTACTTTTGTGTATAAGTTGGCATCCTTATGACTGAGTCAATTTAGGCAGCTTCTTCCATATATACGTAATCAAAATACCCATTAATTTTATACTTAAATGATTAAAGGAATTAGGTGGTTCGAAATACATGAGCATGTTTTCATGTTACGGATGTTTTGCTTAATCTGTGCTCCTTTAAGGGAAATCAATATGTAGATATGAAAAAAAAGTTCCAATACTTTATTTACATTTTGGATATTAAGACTATTTTTTATATGTGATCATCCCAAAGGAATCGGAGGTTGGTATTTGGCCAATCCAGTGGTATGAATGACCATTTTTCTAGCGAACAGTTTTCGTTAAATTTTGCCTCAACTATTGTCAATATTTAGTTCTACATGGCTAAAACTTGTATACTTAAAAAATCCGTGAGTTATTGTAGCTTATCTGTGCATCTCAACTCAATTATTGTTTTTCCACGAATTAACAACTCTGGATTACGTTGCTTTGTAATGTCCTTCGCTACCAATCTGAAACGACTTTACGGATTTGGGAAGAAATAAATTGTGCGAAGAGCAAATTGAATGAAACTATGTTACAGTGCAAGTTGCACATGCATAGAATCCCCTACATACGAATATTCACCTTCATCTGACTCAGTCCGGACGTTCCACAGTGATAATTGCGAATGTTTACGGTTAACTGCAAATGACTAGTTCACTCGCATTTCTCTGAGTTGAACTCAAGGGATTCTTGTGTGCTGTCTACTGTATACATAATACCCCCAGTGTCTTTTGTGGGAAATACGAATTTCCGATGTATTAAAACGTTGCGATGAAAAAATGATTACGGACTAGGGAGTTAAACGGGAAATAACGTGACCATGTCCAAGCTTTGATACTTCTTCTTCATGCATCCATTCATCTCTCTTTGGTAATTTGGAAAAAGTTACAATCCAAGAAATTAATTTGGCACAATATTATCTGAATTTCCAGAATTTTCTAGAAAGTTTAGTACTTGATAAAAAGTACTTTTCTTGAAAGTTTAGTAGATGGGGAAAACATATTAGTGTGCAACCCTACCGTGATGATTGTCACTACTTACATAATAGCAGGTTCAAAATTATAGTCATCGTTTTTTTAGGTCATTTGTTGTGGGGTAAAATTGATAGTGAATGATAGCGTACTTTATAATACAGAGTTTCAGACCGAAATGTAGCATATCAGTCACTACGTAATAACACGAGCGTGAACAAGTGATAAACCTGTTTCCTTGTTTCTAAGGAAAATAGGCTTTGTCGGATTGAGAATTAGTCAGGAACCTAGATTGAAGAATACGTTTAGGTCATATTTAGCTGGGAAACGAATTCGGAACGACTTCAATATTCCTTGCATTTGAACCTCGTAACTTAAGTATCCCGCACGGAAAATTTCTTTATATTTTAGTTGAAAATGTATTACCTTAATTCCAAAGACCAAGAAAAAACAAAATAGTCCTATTCCTAAAATAAAGGGGCGGATCAACAATATTTTTTGAGTGTGGGGGGGGGGAACCTGGTCTGAAATCCCTCCCTGCAAAAAAAATCCTCCTTTAAAGTGCACTTTAAGTTATTCTGATACATATATTATTGTTATTGAGAAAGAGAGGATGTATTTTGAATATTTCTGTAGTCTTCTACGGGTTATTTGTGTTTGCACTGCAATGTCTATGAGGAATGTTGTCTTATTACTTTGGCCAGTGAACGTTATATCTGGGCTGTTGTGGTGGATGCATTTGTCCTTACAAGGATGGCTCTATCCTTCCTTACAAGGATGGCTCTATCCATCCTTACAAGGATGGCTGTATCAAAGTATAGTTCATGGATTTTGTTCTCTAACATTGTCCCTAGTTGATACGTGTAATATGAGGTTTTACCATGAGCGAGATTGCATTTATCCACAATTTTTGAAGAATAATTTTTGCAACCAAGTTGTACCTGTGCAAGTAATCCGTCTAAGCACAAAGTTTGCATCCTGCAGTGATGTGTTGAATAGTTTCCTCCATCAGATGTCATTGGCGGCAATTGCTGTCGCTTACACTGGAGTCTTTTAGAATATATCTCCTGTAATTCAGGGTGTTGATAACTTGGTCTTGAATTCCTACAAGAAACCCTTCTGTCTCCGCAAACAGATCGTCCTTTAATAGCCACATATTAGGCGCTTTGTGGAATACCTCCAGTAGGTATAGGCCATTTTAATATCTTCCATGCAACTGTCTCAACTTCCAGGTATTTACCATTTCCCTCTGATATTCTGGTGCAATGTGCAAACTCACGTCCGACGCTGCCAAACTCAAAGGGGTGTACGATTTATCGCATTGTACTACTGATTAATGCAAAGGTGACTGATGTTTTTTACTATTATTATTATTAAAATTATTATTTAATATTGTGATGAGGAAAAACTTCTGTGTATAAATGTATTATATTGCAGTTTGTATGAATAATGAAAGATAATCCCTTAAATTTAAAGTATTTGGGATACTTTTTGAACCATTCTATCGTTAATTTAATTAGTACGAACAGAGCTCTGCTGTTGTTCGTAAATTTTAAATTTATAAATTTATTGTCAAAAAACAGTACAGACTGCGCATGACCACGTGGAGGACAATAAGCTAATTTACTCTCCGGAAGCAAGCAAGGGACCATCCCATCAATACCGATCAAGGGCCCTAAGGCAGAGGCGGATTCAAAAATTTCAGCAAAAATTCCCAGATAAGATAAAACGTTAGCTGCGAGTTATATTACTGATAAAATGTCGATATGTTTGTAATTTAACGCAAAAACATTTACATGTACAAGTTATTATCGAACTATAGATTATTCTGAGTATAGTGTTTAAAAATCATAAGAATTGAAATAACACTAAATTCACGATTTATTGTTACAATAGACCCGCCCCTAGACAAAGCCTAGAGAACCTGTATGATAAATCCGCCTCTACCCGAAGGAAAAACGGAGAAAAACCCGGGCCAGGATGGGGCTACAGAATTTATGTACACAACCGTGCCAAAGTTGAGTA
Organism: Laupala kohalensis; assembly: GCA_002313205.1. Classification (NCBI taxonomy): domain Eukaryota; kingdom Metazoa; phylum Arthropoda; class Insecta; order Orthoptera; family Trigonidiidae; genus Laupala; species Laupala kohalensis. Next base: position 2,180,496 of record NNCF01126069.1, read on the forward strand.
CACATAAAACTAAATTAATATGAGCCATAAGACAACACAATCATGCAAGAAAATAGTTTTTGAAATTGTTATAAGTTATTTAAAAAGTGCTACAGCAATGGCGTAATCAAGTACAAGACGGATTTAACTTTTATTAAAATCAACAAATTATTTTACAGTGTAGAAGCACTGGTGTAGGAGGTAGTTTTTAACCGCGGATTTGAGGATATTCAATTTCATAATGTCTTTTATATTCTTGGGCAGGGAATTATATAGAACGATTCCCGAATGATATGGTCCCTTTTGGCAAAGAGTGGTTGACACTCTAGGGCGATGAATATTACTACTATTGCGTGTATAGTGTTCGTGAACGAGACTGTTTCGTATAAAGCAAGGGTGGCACTTCAGTAATTCGGTCTTAACAAACACGACCGTTTCATAAATATAAATGCAGGGAAGTGTTAAGATATTTAATTCCTTGAATAAAGGTTTACAAGAGTTTCGGGGGTGAGATTTACAAATTATCCGAACTATCCTCTTCTGAATTCTGAAAGTTTGAATACTCTGACCGGAATTACCCCAGAAGGTAATGCCGTAACGTAAATGGGAGTAAACGTTTGCAAAATATACGCAATGGGAAATACGTGGACAAACTGCGTTAACTAAGTTTCGGAATGCGTATGACAATTTGCTTAATTGGGAATTAAGATTGTCAACGTGACAATTCCATTTGAGGTTGTCTTGAATATGGAGACCTAAGAATTTTGTATTCGTAACAGTTTTTAATTGTGTTCCGTTTAAAGAAAGAGAAACCTGGGGTAAAGATTTTGTGATACTATTGTGAAATGACATAGACACTGTTTTGTCAGTGTTTACAATGAGACGATTTGCATGGAACCAAGTCGAAAGGTTAGACAAAACTTTTTGAGCATTGGCGTGTTTACATAGTAAATTAGTGTCATCAGCAAAAAGAACCATTTTGCAATCTGATGTGGATGATGACATGTCGTTCAGTACAAAAAAGAAGAGTATGGGGCCGAGAATTGATCCTTGGGGTACTCCGCAAGTAAGTGGTTTTATTTCTGAAAAACAACGCTGAAGTATTTTATTTTTAGTATAGGATATTTCTACCTGTTGATATCTATCTTTTAAATAAGAAGTTAGCCATTGATGTGGAAGTCCACGAATGCCTAAAGAATGCAATTTGGTAAGGAGAATTCCGTGATCGATGACATCGAATGCTTTGGATAAGTCAAGAAAAACACCCTGAGGATTTTCTCCACGGTCTAGAGATGTGGTAACATCGTTTAAGAAGGAAAATATGGCGCTTGTAGTGGAAAAGGATTTCCTAAAACCGTGTTGATCGTCAGAGTGAATGTTATTTTTTGATAAAAAATCTAGAAGACGCTTATCGAATAATTTTTCTAGGATTTTTGAGAAAGTGGGTAGTAGAGATAATGGTCGGTAATTTCCAATATTTAGTTTGTTTTCCTTATTGTGTAAAGGTTTCACTTTAGCTCTCTTAAATATATTGGGAAACACCCCTTCCGATATAGAACTATTAAAAATATTTATGAGTGGATTTAATATAGCATGGGACGAAAATTTAACAATAAACTCAGGTATATCATCTACGCCTGTTGAAAATTTGTTTTTTAA
>NNCF01126069.1:2194162-2253263 GCA_002313205.1 Laupala kohalensis
TTATCGTCGCGGGAGTAACTCATCATTTATGGTATCTGTACACCATCGTAGGTTCAATGAGGAATTAATTAAAATGAATGATACGAAACTCTTTCTACTGTAACAAATTATAATGTGTACATCTGTAACATGTTTCATGTTTCGTTTCGTGGACTAGCGTACCATTTTTAGTGTAACAAGGGAATCACTCCGACCAAATATTTTATAAGCTTGAATTTCAAGTAATTATAATTGATCCCAGTTTTTCACCTTATATGTTTTCATACCACAGTACGTATTCACGTATAGCATAATTTCGATTTATGAGGGTTTGATTATTAATGGTTGAACACAATAGTGTCAAAACGCTTAGTAGCTTTATACTGGATGGTGACGTTTAACCTTAGTGATGTGTTCGCTAAGGTTTAGTATTGGTGAATAGGTGAAAGTTAATATGACTACATAAGAAGTACGATAAAAATATTTGGAGTCATTGTTGGGTATATTTATTAACAGGTAATTCTTGTTTTTTAATAAATAAAATATTTGTTGAAAAATTTCATATTTTGGTAGTTACTGAGGATCGTCTTCTCACGAAAGACACATCGTTGGTAGTCAACCATGGTGGGGCAAACAGGAGCAGAATTGAAATGGTGTGAACTATTCAAACCACATCTTCGTCTGACTATATTTCTTCGTCTATACGCAACCTTTTCATATCGCTTCTGGAACCCGAGGTTGTTCACCAGGCGCTGCTGTTAAGGGTGTAATGATTTAAAGGTCGGGAGACAGGTCGGAAAACAAATGATGCGACCCCCCACTCCACACACACACAAAAAAAAGAGAAACGTTTGCAGTTTCGATCTCTGACAGGTTCCATTAATTGATTTACGGAATAACACAATTTGTTAATTTTTTTATTACTGAGTTAAACTACTGTTCTCATTTTTCTTCAGAAAAAGGTCGGGTAACGCCGTAACTCGTATTTCAACGTCCAATTTTGTGAACATGATCTCATTCCTATTCCAGCAGTCCTGTTCCAACAAGGGTTTCTCTCCAATATTCCTTTGGTTACTTTGATCAGAATCGTTGAAATCACTAAGTTTGTAATTTCGGTATTGTATAACAACACACATGTCAAAGTTCAAACATCTGCTACATTTCATAAATTTCAATAAAATTAAATCATAGTTATATGTATTGACGTCAATACTTTGATCATTCAAGGTTTCTGTTAAATATACTTCTAAACTGCTTGTCTAAAATATCGGAACTACTTGTCTTGTAATTTCGGTTCTGAATAACAACTCACATGTCAAAGTCCAAACATCCACTACATGCCATAAACTTTGATACATTTGATTCAGAGTTACATTCGAGGTCCTTGTGAAAAATATTTTTAAATCGATGTTTTCACTTGTCTAAAATGACACTTTAGAGCGCGTCTATTGTTTTCGTAAACCAGCCTCAGCAAGAACTCAAGATGCAGTTCCGGTTCCCGTGAGTTTCACTCGTAGAAACGCTTCGAGTCGGCGATGCAGTCGCATTCCTCAATGTGAGATGAGAACGCTTGCTCACTCAGCAACACAAGGCTCCGGACGCCCCGGTTCTTAAACGCAATGTCTAGTCTGTCCTTGGCGGATGGAGATTGTCGTTACAAAACGTGCGTAGCATGGAGTGCGCCGAGAGCAATTAATAAAGTCTTTGTATTTCGAAATATTTTACTTTTTGAAATCCTCGCAGAAAACAAACCTTCCCTACACAGACGTGAACCATGGAGAGCATTTAAATGTCAGAATATTTGCTATGGGTTCCATAGGACTCTCATGTCAACTTGACTGTATTTTGTTTAAGAAATGGACTCTTGCATTTATGAGTACTCAATTTTATAATGGAAGTTAAACGACGAAACATTGACTGAAGAAATTGTGCGAACTTTCTTCAGGTACTCGTATATCCATTTCTCTGTACAATTGCTTGATTACAATCCCAATCCCCAAATAAAAAATGAAGTCGTAATTCACTAATTCAGTATTACTCATCTGTTAGGAAATGTAATTAGTCACAAAGTGGTTTCTATACGCATGTAGTTACTGCAAATATTTTGAATTCTTAGAGTAATCTTATGTCAGAACAATGATTTGAAGTTTGCCATTCAAAGATTGCACGTGCAAGGTAAGAACTATTTTATATTTCTTTTAATGTTGCACAAACGGTTTTATACGAACATATATGTTATGTCACTTTATGTTATATATATATGTGTGTGTTATGGGATGTTACCGCATCATTCAAGTAAATTTGTAATAATGAGTAATTACTTTGTATACACTAGTAATAAAATTGAAGTCTACGAAACGTCTGTAACATCGAATAAAAAGGGTACGTAATGAATGGATCTAATGTTTTGAAGGAATATTCTTAAGATTCTAACCAGTGCATTTATAATATCTTCTTAAAGACATTATAATATCTTCTTATAGTGGTATGCTTCGTATTGATGAACATAAAGGCGAACACAATTAAAGTATTTTTATCAACGATCTAAAACGTATTAAGTCCCACTGATGATCAAGCTTACTATTGGGACGGCAAGACACCAGAAGTCGGGTGAGGTCATAAGCATAAACCCATGACAATCGAATTTACACCGTCCATGGTGAATGCGATGACATCAAGACACTGATTCATCGATGGAGAAGCATAGCTTCGGTTGATACATGTAGACCTCCAAGGTTCAAACAAAGACGATGTCAAGACAAATGAGATTAAATAAAGAGGACAATTATATTAGTTTCGATCTTAATCGTTTCTCGGCGGAAAAGAGAATTTGTTAAAAATAATACATATTACTAGGTTCCGCGAGCCATGAAATTAAGTGCTATTCTGCTTTTAAAAGAAAATGACTGAGAACCCTGAGTACTTAGTAAGTTTTCCGTAAAAATTCTTCAGATAAAACTGTTGAATTTGTGCGATTTAAATAATTAAATTGGTACAAAACAATGAAGTATTACTATTAATAACAAAAAATGGAGATTGGAAGAATGCTAAATGTGCTCTAGAACCATAAATTCGATCAGTACCACATTCGTTTCGAAATTAGGTTATTTTCTCTTGGCTCGATATTAAATATATACAATTAGTATAGAAGTTCTATTTTTGGTTTTTAAGAAAGTCTTTGTTATTTCTGAATTCGAAATATTGTTTGCAAAAGGGTAATGTACAATTTTTGTTATTTACTAATTGTTTAATACAATTGGTTACTCCAATGAGAGAGATTTTTTTTTTACATTTCTCGTCATGTTGATTTAAAATTTTAAAGGTTTCAGAACTAATTTTGGAAGCTTCCGATTTGGATTCATTGGGTGTGATATTTACCTTTTAAATACTTATATCCTGGAGCACCTTTTTCACGCTTGTTGTAGCGTTTTAAATTTAAATTAATACCAAAGTCTGCTCATTCATCTGTTTCAAAATTATTCAGTCACGTTTTTTAGCTAGTGGAATATGTGTGATTTTCTCTCTTTCAATTGCTCACCACCAGTTTATTCACACATGGTTTGTTAAATTTTCTGATGTACTTAATTTGACAAATGAATTAGATTCTCAGCAACGTAGCCAGAAAAAAAACAGACCCGTGTTACGCAGCATGACTGCTCTTTTTTGCACCTACTTATGTCTGGCTTTCCCCACAGTTCTTTCCCTGTCACGAAATACATTGTAGGACCGCTTCATTATTCATCCTGCCGTCTTATCTGCTCTGGTTTCGACCAACTCATCTTTTCGCTGGTTGCCTTGTTGTACGTCTCTTGGCGTAGGTTGTAGTTACGGTTCCTGCTCGTACATAAAAGAACAGTGGCCTTTTCGTAACTATATGTTTGCCGTTTTTTTAAACAGACTCCGGCGACGCCTGTTTTGAGTGAACAATTTGTTATAAAAAAATGTTCGTCTTTAGAGTCTTTTCGTTTGTTGTTCAATTCAATTAATCATGAGTAATAATTTGACAATGAATAAATTGTAAGAGAACGTCATACTTCGTGAAGTTTTATGTCAAAAGTTTACATTGAATATTTATCATGAATTCTGCTTATTTTCTGCTTATTTTCTGAAAATGTATCAACTTAATAGAGATAGTTGGATTTTTTTTCAAGTCATTTCGACGCTTCTCGGTTTAATTGTTTCACCTTAACAATTTCATGCAACACCATCTACCTAATACTCATATGAACGATCTCACGAAGAAATGGGTGTAAACCTTCCAGAACCTCACGACAGATGATTACTTGTTTGTGTTGATAACAGATGTTAATTATAATGCAATACAATCACCTCACATGTTACGTAAAATTTTGTGTGTTTTCCTTATGTGTCAGGAAATTAAACAATTGATATAACTTCCTCTTCTATCCGTTTCAGCGTAGAATTATCTGGTATCCAATGCTCTGGACAGAAATTCGCCGTTTTTGGTAATAATAAAAATCACGTAATATTCGGTCCAAAATGTATCGCTCTCTTAATAACAATTGAACGACTATCATCCGAAATGATCAAAACTGAAAGAGGCGGGGATTTCTGGAAATGATGAATATATAACCTCGTTTATGCGGGCTAATTAGACTCGATAGTGGTTCGGATTGTTGAAAATACGAAAAAATTGGGAAATCTATACCAATAAAAGTGAATTCTATGAAATGTTTGTATCCTGGAAATCGGAAACTAATCGATGAAATTATTTGAAATCTCAAAGAATCCTTCTTAAGGGTTACTACAAGTAAAATGCAAAGTATAGTCAGTATGGATAAATTACAGTAGTTGAAAAGCAATTAAAATTGGCTGCTTATCAGTAGATGTGAATCTTACTAATATGTCCGCCAGAGCTCAATTGCAGTACGTGAGGTTGACAATCCACTGAACACATTATATGTGACCGAGTCGTGGAATCAATATTATTGACCGCAAAGAACATTGTTTTCAAGTGCATAACCCAAAAGTGAAACGAAAACCACAGAATTCAGAGGTTTTCTGCGTACAATGCTTAAAAGTGCGTATAAGCTTACTGAGTGAAATGTATTTTTCTTCCTCCTGAATTTTAAAATAATTCGTAATTACGAACATATTAGTAAAGTCTGCTGAAAACTGTGTGTATTTTTTAAGGTTTTATTCGTGGTACTTAATTCTTGAAATCAACAAAAGTAAAAATGTAGTATCACGAAAGTAGAGAAATATGGAAACCAACACATGAATTTAGAATTATATATTATATAAGAATTCCGGGAAACACCGGGCAAAATAAGCTGAAAGAATCCATATCTTTTGAGTCAAAACATCAATTGACAGTACCAATTTTTCTATGGGTGTTGATGTATTTTTTGTTCGTGAACAATAGAATTTTATTTTTAATTTTTGCTTTATTTGTGAGTGGTTTTAAGATTATGAATGTACAGTGTTGCATGTTTTAACCGTCTTTTTAAACCTCGGGAAGCGCCGTGTAGTTCTGCAAGTAAAAAATAAAACAAGTGTTATAGTAAGAATACATTTAATATACATAAAAGTAAAACACACCATATTTTACAAAACACTGGACATTCAAAACACAAAACTCTGCACCTTTCTGAAACTACGTAACACCTACTGCTTCTCAATAAAAATAGTCCAGTTTTCTGTGTTTTAAGGATATGTTTTGGGAACACGGTACTGTATCGTATGTATCCATTTGTAATATAGTATTTTAAATTGTAATAGATTAAATTAAAATTAATTGATTTTTCTTTATATAGGCGCGGATATTACCATATTTAATTTTTTCTAGCTCTATGTAAATAAACATACTTTGATAATGAAACGGATGCGGATACCATGTATATTAGGATAAATTATGTATTAACAAAATTGCATTGCATTTATGCTTGGTTTCTGTAACTTCGGTATTGCTGACGTCCATAAAAATAAAACGATAACTCGGGATAAATTAAGCTTTTGTAAAATAGTATATTTTGTTATTATATTTTTAAAGTAATAATTATACATGGACTAATACGAAGAAAAAAAATTAAGATGTCAAAGTTCTTCAGTTTCTAAACAAATATTTACATTTTGGTTTATATTAATGTCATTAATTTCAAATAGTCATTCTACTCATTGCAAATTTAAATATATAAATAGCAAAAAAGGGTATATTGCATGTTGATGTTGCAGCTTTCGACTAATGTGCACTTTGGAATGATACAACTGAATCCTGGTTAGTAAAACAAAATTTTTCGAGATCTACGTCACCATTACCAACAGCATTTCGGTACCTGAATGGTATGTTAATCAACAGTGACATAAAAAAAATTAATTTTTCTGGTTATAACAGAGAGCTATTTACTAAAATTTTTGATATATGTTAAATCTCCAGTATTACCGTAGCCAATAAAAACTATATAAATAATTATTGTATTAATAAAATTTCTGGTGACTTTGTGCCGTCTATAACTGAAACTTGAACCAATGTCACTTCGTATGCTTTGATATCGAATCTAAAATACTTCGTGACCATTCCTGAAACAAAACATTTCAGCAATTGAGAAATGGACTGATAATATGGCACCGCAATGATTCTGGACTGATAATACGTTCCATGGAATGTCCGATCGACTGATAAAATAGTTTCAATATTGGTCTTTTCACAAATTGTACTCAGAATTTTAACACGCTGTGGGCATCTTTATATTAACAGGTATTAGTTTACAATTTCAAGTTAAGCTTTCTTTAAAAACAATTACAATTATATAATCCTTCTTTTAAAAACAGTTATTATAGATTTATTTATGTTTAATGGAAAATTTTTAGCTATCTCCTCAGATAACGAAAATACTGATTTTGGGTCCACGCGAAAAAATATACGGCGAAACTTATAGCATTAAGTTTACGTCTTAGTGTAAACAAATTCAATACTTATTATAGTACCTATTTCCTACTAATTAAAATAAATGGTGCATTATCAAAATAATCAAATTACCATATAGAATATTACTTCACTCACTTCTAAGTAATTATCTCACAAGACTTTACCAATTTCTCACTCGAAACATCATTTTGGGAAGCTATACTTCCGGTTTCTCAGTAAGGAATCGCGGAGACCAATTATAATTCTGAAGTGAAATTTATGAACTAGTTAACGCCTCTTTCGCCCGAGGCTTACTTCTAGTCATTTCTATCTCATAACTGCCTCGATTATGCGTTTGATAAAGCGAATGTTCTTATCGGTAAGCTGGTGTAAATTAGGCGTGAAGTCGGTACCGCTACAGGTGGAGTCTCTTTTGTGTGAGCGTCTTCGTAGCATGGCTTTGCTATCTCTCCCTCTCTTTCTCTTGCGAATCTTGTGAGAGTAGGAAGTTTTGGAGAGGGAAAGAGGCTCTGGAGCCGATGGAGGAGGTATTATATTCGCACGCGTGAGTCCCCCCTTTCCCTCGCCACGACAAATTCACCGCACACAATCTTCCTCCCATGGAAGAAGAATGCACTTCATAATTGTAGCATGCACTAGTTGTCGTGCACCACTTTTCTATGCACCTTCTACATTCGGGTGCCGTTCTTCTTCCTCCATCCGGTCTTAAGACTCATTCCCGAACATTCGTATCCTTTCTCATAATTTGTTCGACTACCTTCGCAAGTTTTCTTTTCTCTCTGTTGCCCTCACGCGGTGATTCTCTGTCTTCCTTTTCCATCTTCTTGGGAATTCTGACACGCGGCTTAGTTGACGTTTACTGCGCATTATTGTTGACATGCTGCTGCTTCGGCCACTCTCTCATGTATCACGAGATTTGCTCAGGATGATAGCGAAGTCCTCTTCCGCCGCGAGTCTTTTGTCACAGCGACAAGCGAACGCTACCATTATTACGAGAGAAATGATTTGAGCAGAATGTCGCCTGCAGATCTTGATTGTTCCGGAGATGCATGGCAACGAACACGAGAAAACGGAGCGAAGTGGAGTGAGAGAGTTCCAGTTGTTTCGGAAGGTTTTCGGAGACGTCTGAACGTTGAGACTAGCGTCGACAAAACAAAAAGACGACAAGTATTCTCCTTTTTTTATTTAGCATCGCAGTGGGAATCCCAGCGTGGCAATGGGGTGTGGTAATTTCCGGGTCAAAATGTGTGCAGCCAACGCTTCCAGTGTCAACGAGAAGTTCCTGACTTTGCAGTTCCTGTCACTAACAAGACACTTCTGCTGATTGCATGTGACTTCCGAATTGTACCACAAGGAGAGACATTCGTAAGTTGAAGATGAGGTTTAGGTTATCATCATTATTATTATTATTTATTTTATTATTGTTATTATTATTATTATTTATTTTATTATTGTTGTTATTATTATTATTTATTTTATTGTTATTATTATTTCTCTTAAGCGGAATGATGAGGTTTTTATAAACGAAATATTTCGAATTTCGTATACATAAAATTAATTGACAAATATAATTAACAAATAAAAATTAAATAATTAACATATTATTAATAATGGATTATAAAATTGTTATTTATCATTGTATTAATATAAATTGAATGAGGTAGTTAGTTTCACATGAAACTTTTTTAGGTTTTTGAGGACGATAAAAAGTAATAATTTGGTCCGAAATTGGCCACATTTCATAGCAGTTATACTTAAGTTTTCAAATATTCATACGTGATAGACGACTTACTAAATATAATTTGAATACTATATGAATATTTTTAACTTTTACGGAAATAGTATCTTGGTGTTATTCACTCGTGACAACTTTTAGGAGGCGCAGAATTTCAAAATAATTGATTCTTCCTTTTAAAATGTATTCAACTATTTATTTTAAATTGTAAATTAGTCATTAAATCGTTTATAAAAAGAAACAAGTGAAATGTTATTAATTTATAGCGACAAGTGTACTTCCATGATTATTTATAAAAAGATTTCGGGATGACTTTGGGTCCTCCAATTCTTGGGCTACGTTTCTGGTCTCAGTACCAACTAAATATTCCAAACCAAATTTTCAGTGGCGAAATAAATAATTTTGTATACCAAATATATAATTTTGCCTAGCCTAATTGCAAGAAACCCAATCCCTGTTATTTATTTAAGTTAACTTTATTATACTACTATTCACGTCCATTATATAATCCAAATAAGTAAATAATTTATGACATACGACCTTATGATGGACGAATACCACGTCTTCTGCAATTAAGACCACAACGTTTTGCCTTTAGGTTTTTTAAGTCGTCGTCAGGTGTATCAAATTATACTAGAAACATAGCAACAAAGCAATTGAACATGGTTTTAAACGTAAATATAAACACAAAATATTTGTTAAGCAGAAATTACACAAAAATATGGCGTATGTCTTAAATCACTTACCTAAAATTTATTATATTCATAATAACAAACGAGAACCTAGAAATATAGAATAAGCGTTACTATGATTATTTATATATATATATATATATTTTGTTTTTCCTGCAAGTTTATTAAACTGTCCCAGATAATGACCTCGAAACGCAGCTTGTCTGAAAAACATGCACTGACTGGCGACAGAACATTTATTTCTCGCGGAGCATTCCCGACGTCTGTCTCCGGAGAGTTCGTCTCGGTTGCCTTGGCCCACGGCCGAAATTCGAGCGACGTTGGGGGTCCGGACGAAATGGAACGTCGGTTTGCTCTGATGAGAAGTCCCGCGGCGAAGACATTGTACTCAAAGGCGTTGCAGTTGTGGTGATGGTTTCCGCCGACGAAACTTTCCTTCAGATATGGACTGTAATCAAAAGCCTTCCTGAGCGGAGGAACATTTTCTCAGTTTCATTGAATCTATCGAAAGAAAAATATGTAATATTGAAACTACAGAAATATATTTGTCCTTTTTCTATCATACGTTTAACCTCCCTGGGGACATAGGAAGGGTGATTAGAGCTACACAAATTAAATAGATGAACATTAACGATAAATCATTATGAAAATGATTGACATTTAAATAATTTAAAAGTCATTAATTCATTTTCCCTGATAACATACAACCAATACGGAATTTGAAGGTATAGAACCGTTTGACAAAGTTTTTGAGATAGTAATTTGGTATTTTGTTCATAGGAACCATCAAGGTGCTGATCATATTTCTTTGACCATGGTCATCGGGATAGTTTTAGACTGTCTTTTTGTTTGTGTCAATTAAGAATGCTGATTATTCGTTGGTTATTATGAGTAAATATATATTTTTGATGTTCGGAAATTATTTAAATTAATTTTATAAATCTCTCATTGCTAAAAAGGGGAAGAAATTCAAAATTTCATTAACCTATAAATTAGAAGCATTTTCAAATGATATTTCAATAATTATCGATGGTATTTTTGTCTTCTCAAGTTCGTAAGTTAAAAATGTGTTCTTGAGCTGTTCGATTTTTTGGGTTCCCATCATCCACTGCCGCAATAAGCCTGCGGGTCGTGTGTTGGACAAGCCTGTTCCATTATACACTGAAAGCCATGTTATAGGTAACATGTTACGTTAATAAATTTGATAGTACGCAAATAATTCAAAAAAGTTTTTATTCGAAGAATGGTAATTCAATATTACGTTTGCATTTCTTGTGAAAAAAATTTACTTCTAAATAAGGATAAGTTTGTTTGACTTACGAACGTTGTTCTTCTGTTATTCTTTTCCCTTTTTATCACTGATGTAGTAAATAACAATAATAATAACAATATAAAATATGAATAAATATGAGAGAAAATATGTCCGCCTCAAGGTAACTTGTTAACCTGAAAATGTCAAACAATATCTAACAAAAAACTTCACGTTTAGGGTAAATAAATGTGGAGACAACACTTCCAATATAATTTACGTATCTCAAAATTAAATCTTACCAGATATACTAATTAATAGTGATTACAAATTTATTGACTATAAAATAAACGAAAGGAATGCTATTTGGATTATTTTTCAACTGTAATAATTTCTTGCCTAACACAGTATCCAAGCCACAACTCTTTATGTCTTACGAATCCAATACTTCTTCCCATAATTTTAGTAATTAAAATGCAACTGCACATTTTTTAAGACCCTGTGACAATATCGCAACGATTTCTCACAAATTTCCACGTAGCTTTCAACTTAACAGTGAGACGCAATTCGTGAACATAATTTGTAAGAAAAGGGACGACGCAGTAGATAGCATGCCTTCAAGGAACCCGCAAGAAGTAAGGCTTATAATAACTCATTGTGAGCAGTGCATAATTATGGCGTAATATATACAGGGCTCTTTGAATGAGGAAACCTGACAGTTAAATTTCGCTTAATTAGTTGTGACGCGCGCTGTAATATCTTTACGCGGAAATCTCGGGACATAAAATTAGAGGAGAAAATTGTTTATAGCTTTTTGACAGCTACCGTATCCGATTTATTCAATATAACTAAAATTTTGAATAAAATTTTCATTCATTTTCATAACACCCAGATGTATATGAAAGTCTTGTTCGTGTCGATTCACTGGAAACACTCACGAAATGTTTCGAAATATTTCGTTATTTTCACTTAAATATGAAAGATGGGGTTTAATCTCTTATTATCACTTGATGTTATTTTAAAGGAAAAGTTATTAACTCCATAATATAAACTTGTAATAAATGACATAAGTATTAAGAATGAATAGAAGTAGATAAACATTCAACAAAAAAAGCGATTCTACAAACCGAGCCTGTAGTTGTTTCTAATGCCTCAAAGATTCTTTGGTAAATTATTCATTGAATTGTTATTTAAAGAAACAAACTGTTGCGATAAGAAACATTAATTACAGCAATAGGAATAACTTCGCCGACAAGAATGTTCCCGGACATTTTAATGGAGTTTTTCTTGTTTATGTTGTATTTATAATTTTTTTGTTTAATTTTTCGAAAAGTACAATAGACTCCCCCTTTATTAGTAGAGGAGCGAATTATTCGCGATTGTTTGAACCTAAGCTTTACACAAAAATTAGTATCTTACTGTCACAAACAAATATTGTGTCAGAATGGTATTCCACAGAATGTTTTTGCAGGGTAAAGTTATTTAATGTTCATTCATTAGAGTGAATTAAAAAAGAATAGTTCCAATAAAGTTAGTTTATTTCCCTCTATCGGCGATTTCGGATACTGGTGATAGCCGGTATGATTATCATCGCCGTAATATGACAACCTACTGTTTTATAAAATCAAGGATAGAAATTTGCTCTTCACCACGAGTTGGTCGGATACACAAGGTTCCACCATTTCAACGATTCAAATTACATTTCTCACGGAATAATTGTGTTTGAAACGTTTTCTCCTTTTAACACAATTCATACCCATGCTAATTAGTCACATCTCTTCTCAATATTGCTCGTGACTTTATCAGTTAGTCAATCGAATATTCCACAAATAAAGATTATTCCCATAGTGTGCGTATTGTATCAACTCATTTTATTGTTTGTCATCTTGGGTTCACTTGCTTCTATGATACGATCCTCGTGAAAGTATACTAATTACATGTATGTGAAGGTTGATTGTTTTAACATGTCAAAGACTGGAGTCTCGTAGAAATATCCGCTCCATAAAAGCTGTGAAAATAATTCGTACGCTATATTCCTCAATCAGTATAACGTATGGTATTTCGGGATACCATACGAAGTAGATCAATCATCTCCCTAATATATTTTTTCTAATTTTTATTTTAATTCGTTCCTCAATAACAACATATAATTTATTTAGCTTTATTGCATCACTAGCTATAAATCTTATTCCCATTAACCAAGAGATCAAAATTAAGAAAATGTGACAGAAAACGAGTTGTGCAATATACTTGCATTACATGAATATATTGAAAATTATGTAAGAGAAAAAAATCCGGGAACAAATATAATTCCTAATTAGTTACAACAACCTATTTGGGATACAACAAAATATATTCTAAAGATCTGATCATTGAAACACGTTCCTAATGTGAAAACATTGCGAAGACACTTACAATCAATCATCCGGGTTAGCTATACAATTTATACTTAATTGTCTCCGACATTTTTAATTCGTTCGAAACGTACGTCTATAATATTGTTCATTTGATCAAAACTATCGAGAATATCTAATTAAATGTGTACATTCATCACAAGAGACAAAACATTTCTTCTTAAGAGACAAAACACTACACCTCTATCTTTAAATATTGAATACTATGTTTTTTATTAATTAAGTGTTGAAATGAAATGAAAACGTAACAGTTATTTTATATGAAAAATGTAATTNATGAAAACGTAACAGTTATTTTATATGAAAAATGTAATTAAAAAAAAATCACCATCTCTCAGAGGAAGTGAAACTACGTGAAGTTATGCAAAATCAGTGGTGCAACATAAAGAACGTCAGGATACACATGATTTACATGAGATGATGATACCTACCGTCACCTCATTCTCAAATGCATTTCGTGTTTCTTGAGATTACAGAGAAAGCCGACCGCAAAAACGCATAATGTGTCTGTTCAATGGTATGCTTGTTCCACCTCGTGCTTCGAACTCAAAGATGTCTGAACGGAAGAATGACAATGAGTGGAGGTATAAAGTAGCGTATTTTAGGCCAATTACGCAAAGATATGAATGTGAAAAAAACCCATCTGGATATAATCATTCTTTTAGTACGTAATTGATTATTGGACAAGCTTTTATAGTGAGCAAATCTATCGGCCTAACCAAGATATATATCTGATGAGAATCACTTCTATCCTTAATGGAGATGTAAACTGCCACTCACTCCTTCAGATAATGAGGACTACCGAATTATTCCACAGACTCAAACTCTGTTTTGAGTGTCATGCAATACTAGTATCACTGTAAAGGCACGAATTATAATTTAGTTTCAGATTAGGATCACACTTTTGACTGTTATGTCGAGTTCATTCGATCAGATAACCAAATAAGAGGACGGAACGTTACTTTGTCCGTAGCGTTTTATAATACGAATGTTAACTGGAGAATATCTTCAAACTTCCGCAATTTTCTGGCTCGTAAACCACAACGTTGTTGTACTTTTCGGTTAAAATGTCCAAATATGTTACCGTTAATTTGTTTGTGAAAATTATAGTTTATATGTGAAGGTATAGGAGGAACTAGCATTATCATTTTATAGATGCCTCAACTTAACCATACTCTAACTCCAAACAATAAAGCTTGTTTATCATCTTAATATGCGTATTTCTTTCCTAGCAACTGAAGTAATATATTTTAATGAATGATAAATATTCAGAAATGTGGGTACGAGCATAGGCTTTGCAAATGTACAGCGAGGATAAATTTTGTGAGAGATAATGGCTCCAAAAAAAATTAATATGGGGAGGGGGGCATTTCCATCATTTCATACCACGAACCGAGACTCCTCTATACGTGTTTAACAGACCACTGCCAAATTGCTTACCTGCTTCTCGTTGACCTGCAACCGAAACGGCCGTTTGGAATCTGTTTACGAGAAAACGGAAGCGTTCTAACTCCTCAGTTGTGTTTATTTCTTCAGGTGGGTTCGTTTGAGATACAGTGTACGCAACCGCATGTGAGATTGCAATTATTGTAAGTTGAGGAGAACTGGGCGGGGCAGCACAATATCGTTCTTCATCGTGTGTCTTAATTGAAGTGCGTGAGATGAACGAAGCGTTATGGGCAGACGCAGTATGCGCGGTTTCCTGGTTCTTTAGGTAACGGAATTCCTCAATCTCTCTCCATGCGTACTTAAGTCGGAATATTTCGGCGTTTTTATTTCTTTATCGAGATAGACTGACGAAATCGTTGTATCACATTTCCAGAAGGTTCATCTGTCTGTCCCGGGTCCCTTGTTTCTCTCGCTGTACTCAATAAATAGACGAAAATAGGGAACCAATACAAAGTTTATTTTCTGGACTTAGTTCAAATGTATTATTACACTAAATCCAATGTACTATTTTAAGTATAATTCACTTTAAAACACAAATGAGTTTCAAATTGTCATCAATTCTTCAATGACATCTCGGCATTCAAGGAGAGAATATATGACAGCAAACACCAATCCTATATTTTTTCTATTTGAGTGGATACAGTAATCACAAATCTGTTCTTACTGAACTGAGTTTAATTATTTGACTTAGATTAGCTTATTTTGCCAAAAGTTTTTCTGAAAGAGAGAAGTTAATTCTAACACAATGTTATATGGCAATTAGATACATTGAAACTCTTACTTTTTTTACTTGTGTGAATCGTTCGCGCAGGCGCAGTTTCACTCTTCTTATTCCTTTTGTAGTTGTCACTTTTAATTTTTTTAGGTCATCGTTTTTATTTTATCTGTGCCTACATTCTACGCTACATGATGTTAAGAATGGTAAGTCAGTATGAGAACAATTCAATTCTTTACGTTTTTCTAAAAAAAACGTGTCAACTAAAACGTGCATAATCGATATAATGATTGAATATTCTTGTTTAAGACTCTTGTACAATGTAACCTATATATTGATGGACATACATCTTTTCTCGTAGATGATAAAATATACAAAACTACCTATACTGAGTCAAACATGATCACATGCCAAATATTAACATTAAATATTGAAACTGTAAATTTCAAAAGTATTAAAGATATACTAACGTTTTTTGTTGGAACGGAAACAACTATCTCACATATGCAATGCATTCTAATATAAATCCCATCACTTTATACCTCGTATATATTAGTAACCATTGTTACAGGAAGAATAGCGGCTGCTACATTTAGTTTTCCATTTTGTGACATAAGAGTGATCGGAGCTTTTTTAGCACAGTTTTTCTGTGATACTCATTGTGAATGCTGTTGATAGATGAACTCCTTGGCTGTAAATTCATATGGGAACCATGGTTAAAAGAACTATACTAATTAATAATGTTTAGAAATTGGTCTAATTACGCCAAGAAACTCCAAATATGGGGAATGTTGAAAGAACACCCAAGGGATATTGCAATCCACGTTGACAATCAATATTGCTCGCAGGGATACTTTACCAATATAAAGTTATCCAAGATATCAGTGTGATTATTTCCCAAGAGTCCTTTCTGCTCATTAAAATTACATATTCCTTGTTAAATTATAAGTAATTTTGTAAAATGACTACCGACAACGAAGGTCTAGTGCTACTGTTTTTGCTTGAACGATCAACTGCGTCAGAGCGCGGGTTCAAATCCTGCTCGGCCGAATTAAGTGTCAGTTCGATGCCTTAAGTTCCCTGGCAACCCAACACCTCTCCTTCCCTATTCCTTCTAGTCACGGTTATGTGGAATAGCACGCCTCATGGCCTCAACCTCGCCATAAGATATTAAATGTTTTTCCTTAACACATTTTTGCCCTTGTCTTGAAGAAAGGGCAAATGTCAGGAAGGGTGCCAGATACCCTTCCTGACGCACCTCACCAAGGCAGGTGAGGAATGTATGGTTCGAGGGTGAAAGATAATGGGTGAATGTTGTGGTAGAATGATAGGCTTGGTAAAATTAGAGTATCCCTAGAAAACGTCACCTAATTCGGTCTACCTGTCTCTNCGAGAAAACGTCACCTAATTCGGTCTACTGGATCAGGCAGGATTTGAACCAGTGTCACCAGAGATAGAAGGCGAGTAAACTAGGCACTATACCACGTCGCAAAATATTAAATATCTATATAATATAATGAAATAAATAATGTCAAACTGAAGAGCGGGCTAAGTTGGTAGAAAAGTGGAGCTAGTTCAACCAACTTCTGTCAATTCGAGTTTGCCAACTAACATAACAGTATTTTCAGACCATGATGACCACCATACACTCGCATACAAAAGAAATGAACGGTTACAGTCCTTGAATGAAATAGCAGTATCAAATCTGAAAAGGCCTAGATTTTATATTGAACATGTTTGTTGAGTTTTTGATTTCGCGAGAAGAAGCAAGTACTCTTTATAAACATATATGTGCGAGTTGAAAGTATGCTTCGATCTGATAAGAAGCTGAGAAACGTTTTGAAGATAAGACTCAGCATGAACTGTACTTATGTTCTCCATTTCGTGTTTCGCACCTGTCCACACTGGTGCGATCCAAGCATGAATGATGTATGGTGGTATTTCTCTTGGATGATAAGATGTATAAAAGAGAATTCTTCCTTAGTTACCATTTCAAGCTAGTTCTCATAACCCGTTTTATATAATGAAGTCATTTCATAAATTCCTTCCCTTTTCTTAAAACACAATTTTGTTTTACATATCATCTGATATGCTGTGAGAATACAAAACCCAGAGGATAATAAGCAATAATCATCCACAAATATGGCTCAATATACCATTAGGTTTTCTCATCGTTAATCTCTGTACAGGGTTTTGTTCTGGGTGTTACCATCATACACATTGACCGTCAACTGATAGTCTAGAAAAACGTCAATGTATAACAACCCTGTGGGAGAACAACATTCACAACAACTTTGTAACTCTGTTTTTGATTTTCAAGACGTATGTATTATACAAAATATTTAATCGTTATTTTAAGTTAGGACTTGCAATTCAACGAGAAGTCATTATAGAATAATAATAACCTGATGAGGAGGCAGAATTTTGTCTCGAAACGTTGTTGGTTCATCATTACATTTAATAAATAAATATAATAAATAAATAAATATAAATATCATATGTTGGTAAAAAACTGTTTGAAGAATCTAATATGATTGTCTATATGTACAAGGGATGAGTGAGATTTGCAATAATATTTTTACTTTAATCTTTCAATAATTTCTAGACATTTTATTATTATTGTTTTGGACTTATTTCTCAGCATATCTGGTAAGTATTTCGGATCGCGTCCAAGGAAGTTCCACTTCCCTTAGGCTGCGTCTCCAGAAAAATTCTTAGTTGCACAGTTTCCGGATGATATGATACGTCCCCAGAATGGCTATGTTTTGGACCTCAGATAGATAAGTCTTTCTAGGAATTTTCTGCAGATTGTCCTCCATGTATTTGTTCACTGTTCCCGTGGCGTGTATTATTATTATTATTATTATTATGGTATTATCATCGACTTTGAAATACCTTTTCCATTCAAAACCATCCTCTCGTTCTACAGGATTGTATACTGACCAAATCAAGTGGATTTGTTCAAGTCTAGGTTTAGAGTCTAATACAGACTCGTCACTTTAGCTGTGGCTTTAACTCTTCTTATATTCATTTACGCGCGTCCCGGTAGAGGTAAATTATATCCACGTGTGCTAACATTGTTTGTCCAGACTAGGTTAGTCTGTTGTGGTCTGGATCGATCGTTTTCGTTTCAAATTGTCCAACAGAAATATGAATTCTTGAAGTTTGCCAACGTTTCGACTGCATAAGATTGCCATGCATAAGATTGCCAACGTTTCGATTTGTATAAAATCTTCATCACCGGTTGTCTGCTACCATCGTGAGATATCATACACCAAAATAAAGATTATCAAACTACTTAATACAAGTACTCAATATATTTAGCTTTCAGAGAATATTTGAGGGAAATAGAAATAAGAAAGCTTGTTAAGAGAACCAGAAAATTATACACTGATGTGATTGATATTACGAATAAAATATAACGCGAGTTATGTAGTGACCCTGTTAAGAGACAAGGCGGTCTAGGCCTAGATCAAATAAATGGAAAAAAAAAATTTATTACCCATCTTACACGTTTGTCACGAATGGAGCGACACCTGAAATTTCATCACGCAAAATGCTTTCAAAGAAGTTTCTTTTCAATAAAAGGTAGTATTATAATTAATAGGTAAAATCATTTATCATAGTAGAACACATTAATAATTGAATACGTTATGAATCTGTGATAACGACTCATACGAATAAATAAATAAAATAGAGAGAAAATTTCACACTACTTACCAATTGACCTATATAGTCATCAAGTTGTTCTTAATTCAATAAATGTGACTCATTTAATATAACCGTTGAGTCACAGGAAGTCTTTGTATGTTGTCATCAAGTCGTTCATAATTGGAGAAATATGACTTTCAGAGTGATTGTTCGTCTTCTTAAAAATTTGAGTATCATTGTGAGTGATAGTTAAACGATCAAATAAACACGTATGTTAATGTTTTAAGTGTTCAAACTAATATAATCTTCGTCTCAGAAAAATGTACCTCAACAAGTTTTAATTTCTCTAATCAATATTATTTGCCATAAACTGAATAGTATAACAGTTTTAACACAACTTCGTGACAAATATTAATATTTACTCATAGTTAACAATTATGAATTTTCGTTATTGATTTTTTTTCCTCTCATTGTTTCCCAATTATTTACTTCCTCTCCATTTGTTATTCTACTTCCCTAACATTCTGTCACAATGTTTCTTTATCTCCACATTTAAAATATAGCTTCTTGTTTCTAAACTGAAAATAGCTTGACCTTCATTGTTTTCTTTAATGTAGCTATCATATGGTCATCTCTGCCACATAATTCGCAAAATACGTCCCCATGATGAGAACTGAACTCATCCCTGATGAGAACCGGTATATTCCCATTCTATTTGGGAGTTACGTTCGCACTTATCTTCCTGTTATCTAAAGTGCATCTAAATTTTGGTGAATTTTTTTCTTCACAAGTGGGTCTAGAAAATTAGTTTGTGTCATCATGTTGTTTCCACGCAATTTTCTCATTGATTTCTCTTTAAAATGAGTTAATACCATTTAATAGTGTGGGTAATCTGTTAACAACTTTAAAAATATCAATATCAAAATAATTTCCAATATTTTGATTTTTGATCAGCCTAAAACTCGTACGTCTTCATTAGTTTTTCATATGTTATACCAGTGGCCCCTAACCTGTGTACAATTATCAACGTTCTCTTAAATTTCAAAATTAATGTATTTTCTTTAAACAATACAAAACACATTTTGAATTACAATCATTATATGTTTAACAATTTTTTCTGACTTGGAATGAGAGTAATTTAATATCAGAAAATATACAAAATAATGTATGTGAAGTTTAATAATTGTTACTATTAATTACTTCAAATAAACCGTGTTTAAGTGGTATAGAACAAATAATACTCAAATTTATAGTTTAAAAATTGTTCTTTTTGCAAATTTAATTATGTATGTTCAAGCTACAACAAATGTAGGTCTTATTACATATTTTTCATGGAACCGGTGAGTATCAAGCATCAATAATCTCATAAGGGGGCTAATGCTAAAATGGTTGGGAACCGCTGGGTTATATGCATCACACTGGTATTTATATATGAGACTTCCGTGATATCAGTTCTCAACAGTTACCTCTATGTCTTGCCCTTATCTTTCCCCTCTTCCACCCACCAGTGCCAGAACCTGTTGCACCCTACTCTCTCTAATTAATACGTTTTAATTGCGCCCAACAACCATCCATAATGGATGCTCAGGTCGGCGGTCCTTGAGTCCGACAGTATAATGAAGGTATTTATGCACTTATTACAAGACAGAGTTCCGAAGTGATGAAAGTGAACTGAATTTGGTATGTACTAGGGACTGTACCATGACATATTACTTCCAGAAATCGGTAATAACCATTGAAAACAAAAGGGAACAAAGAAAGATTTTTAATATTTGTGCGAGTGCTTCAATAGAAATGTAAATGAAATACTGTTTTTCCTGTATTTTTGTCATTCAAGGTTTCTTCATGAAAATGTACAAATTGAGAAAAATATAATCGATTTACGTTCCTACAACTAATTGTTTAGAAATGGAAAAGAAACCTTTCTTACGTCTAATAATGTGTTTAATGTATTTAACTCAACGACCTTATTCGTAGTTCTTATTTTCACCATTTCATAGTGTTTCGATTCTTCTTCTGGTCTTTGTCGGGCTCAATTACTTTTTGTCATCTAACTATGTTATGCAGCTGTGAATGTCAATTGAGTCTGACGCAGACTCGAACAAGAGTCGAAACCTTGTATGAAATTAGCGTATAAGTGAAAAAGGTAAAGAAATAGTAGAGCATGTTCTCTTTGATTGTGAGTATAATGAGAATGAAGAGGGACAGTTGGTTAAGCCACTTAAGGATAAGGGAAGTTTTTACCTACAGTATTGAACAAGATTCATAGTGGGACACAGATGTATTTGAGAAAACCCGTGAAATATTTACTGAAATAATGTGTATAAGGAATGAAATAATGAATGTACAACAGCGCATAACACCCCGAGAATACCAATACCAAGAAATACCTGATAATATCAACAATATCGGCAGAATTGAACAATGAAAAAATAGTAGTGAAGAAATTAGAAGCAAGAACCAAGTGAAAATCAAGTATTTGTATTGAATTCCTTGGATGTACAAAAAAATGTTTTTGAGTGGAAATAATTTATAACTAAATGGAAAAACAAAATTTGAAGATATTGTGAAAAATTAGAAATTGTCCACAAAAAAGGTTTTGAAATTGAATTAATGAAGAGAAACCAGATCTAATATACCATATTTTGGGTTATTCAATATTTCCCTAAAAAGAATTGTATTTTCATAATATTATTTCATATTCCTTATTTTGAGTATTGGTAATTACAGATTGAATATCCATGTGGTAGAAATATTTTACAATTTTTGAAGTTTAGAGATGGGAGGAAGGGTAATTATATTCATCACATAATTAAATCGATCATTCCCTCTTACGAATAATCTCTTTTTGTAAAAGGTATTATTTCGTTATATGTTCTAGATCTGTCAACCGGTGAATAACTGATGTGGTATAATGCTCACAATCCTTCTAACGAGCTTAAAATAAATGCATATGATATAAAATGTGATAATGAATTTAATTTTCAATTAACTGAAATCTGTACACATAAGTCAAGAGTCTTAATGAATAAAACTGGTTATACTGTTCTTTAGGATATCCTTATTGCGTTAGAAGAATGTAAGAACGATTCTCGAAAATAAGTAGAGGACTGTTCTTTCGAGTAAGTAATGTATGACAACAACCAAATTCAAAACAACAAAAATTATATTTTGTCAATACGTAATGCACGTAATGCGTTTTAATCCTTTAGCGGAATACGTTTGTACAGTTTCTTGAACGTTGTAGTTGTATCTTGGACGTTCTGACATCTGGAAATCTCCCTTCCCCATGCTCTTTTCAATACCATCTCGTATGAAATGAATTATATTATCCGTCAAATGCATTAATAATAATGATCCCAACTCGTAAATTCAATCTGAATCTCTTCCAGTTCATCTTCTGAGTTGTCTCAGTGCTTTTGATTTAAATTTTAAAAATATATGACTCTCTTGCTGAAACAAACTTCAGACTATGTTTCTATTTCCAAAGGACGTGCTGGATAGGAGTAAAAATACGATAACACAAATATAGCTTTCAATGTACTACAACAGCCAACAAACTTTTCAAAGCTCTGGTTCTGCTTTCTGAACGGCCCGCTAATCAAGAAAGCTTTGTGTCATCGTAACAACGGCTGTCACATGGAGTTCCGTGTTGTTTGATGATACCACAAGCACGAAGCAGTCCAAAATATTAATTCGTGATATTGGGAC
This sequence comes from Laupala kohalensis, assembly GCA_002313205.1. NCBI lineage: Eukaryota > Metazoa > Arthropoda > Insecta > Orthoptera > Trigonidiidae > Laupala > Laupala kohalensis. Next base: position 2,216,647 of record NNCF01126069.1, read on the forward strand.
TCAGATGAACTTTTCTAAAAGTCAGAGGTGAATTTATTTTGAAGATGAGAGTTATATAAATAACCTGAAACCATTGTATGTCTACCTGTATCCCTAAATGCGAGTGACATAAGAGTTTCATTTTCTCTTGGTCCGTTTCATGATGGCGAGGCTATAAAAGAGAATGAGTCCTAGAGGATCCTTACAAAAGTGGTAGAATAAATACATTTGTAAAATTTCTTTGCAATGATACCCTAAATTTCTCTAAATTATATTATGTGATAAATTCTCCATTTCGTTCTCCATTCGTCGCATTAATAATTGAGATTTCTTGCATTGAACTTTATATGGTCACTTCTTCGAGATTTCTAGACGTCAGCATTTATAACTATTCTAATTCTTAATACTTATGTATGAGATACTTATAATATCGTTAGCTTCCTTGAATCAGTTGTTCGTTAAATATTGGTGCATGAAAGATTTACTATGCTTACATGCTCTACCAAATCCTTATATTTATAAGCCCATTTGTGTAACTGACTCACTGATCTATATATCAGAATGAAAAAGATACTTCTACTAGTCGTAGAAACATGAAATTTGTTTTTTCTCATAACTAGAGAATAGCAATGAATGACAAAATTCCAAAAATTTGAGAATTTTTATTTTTTAAGTCTAATAAACACCATATGTGTTGAATTGTTTTGTGTCTTTGTTCAAATAAAATGACAAAAATAGATCTTGGTGGACATATGTGAAATGGCATCTAAAAAGTAAAAATAAATTGCCAAACGTAATCGTGTTTTTCTGTGGGGCTTTAGGACTCCTCAAGGTCATTAGAGTCCTTAGCGTAATCGTGATTTATTCATTAAAATAGCTTTTATTCATTAATGTGTCGTATGAGTTTTTGTGAATGATTCGTTCCGGTACGTATTTGAATTTCATTTACATTGCAAAGATGATCGTTATTTGCATTGCAAAAGCAGGGTTTCAAATACGTGTGATCCTTAGGGATATATCATTTTTCTAGACATGTTTGATGTAACTGAATTTTTGTAGTATGAAGATAAGATTGAAATTCGTTTTACAATCTTTAAAAATGCAGAAACTATTATCATTATAAATTATATAGGGATTATTTTTTCAATAAGCCAATTGTAGTTTGCAGGAGGCGGTGAAAATTTGTATCAATTCATTGATTGATTTCAAAAGTTTGTTTACGTTCTTAAAGAATTACGTTTTAGGCAAGAAATAATAAATTTTAACAAGTAAAAGAATAGTAGATTATTTTTATAGTTCTCGACAATGTACTACTTTAAACGTCTTTATTATATTTTCTAATAAAATTCAGCATTTCTTAATCTCTTACAATACGTCCAACAATGGACCGTATTTGCATTTTATGTCCATTGCAAAGACATTCAGTGAAATACTGCCCGTATATTTTTCTTTATTTTTTGTAATTTTTGAGGTTATTTACGATAAAAAAAATCAGTTCATGTTTCAACGCTTCTCGTGAAATAGTAATTATATCAGTTATCCCTCTTTTACACGTATCATTATAAGTTAGTAGTTGTTTTATCTTTTGCATACAGGTGGCCTATTGTATACTCCTTGAATACAGTTGACCTTGAGCATTACCTCTCAAAGAATAAATTATCAGTATCAATTCAATATAATAATTTAGAGTATTTATTGAGAATTTGTATCAATTTATTCTTTCATTTTATACGTGTGTTAAGATTGTATTTAGTATTTAATAAAAAATTAACTGAATGAATGTAACACATGACTCAAAATTTCTTAGTGATATTTTTGAAAGAACATTGGTTTCAAGCCACGACAAATTAAGGTGCGTACGATTAAAGCAAGAAAGTGAAAAGGGTGTTTCTTTAGCGCAGTGGCTACACACAAGTTTTAGGCATAACGCTTTAAAACACTATTTAACCTGAGACATAAGAAAAGAACTCCATGTCTTCCGTTGTATACAGGTAAAATGTGAGGCTGCACATCAGAAGGTCGATGGTTGAACGTGTTTTAAGTTTTCTCTACATAACATTGTGTCAAATATCATGTTAAGTACATTTTGAAACTTTTTTTCGATATTCTTAGGAAGTAGAAGTGTTGATTCAGAATATTTTATTTTAGTTGTCTTAAGTATAGAGCATATTTTAATATTGATGTAAACTTTTATGGATTATTAGTATTTGTTCGTAAGTTATCACCTACTTACTAAGTATAATAACAATATTTAAATGTTATTTTTAACGTTATACTACTTCCAAAAGTTAAAAAAAAATTTATTAAATGATGTTAATACCGAAAAGAAATTTGAACGTGCTACACACTTGTTTCTTAATACGTAACGTTACTTAATACGGAAGGTAATAAAATCATTTTATTAAATTGAGGGAATAAAATAACTTGACAAGGACGCAGCCCGTTATATGGGGGTCTGGGGGTAAAACTCTCAGCGAGCAAATCGAGTTATTATTGAATAAAGAGGTTTGGTTGCAGTTATTTGGCTTGTAGTATAATCTCCAGAAGTCACAATTCTAATTGCTATTTTATTACAGACGGCCATTTTAAGACTAATTGATTATTCCAAAACTCGTTCGATAAATCATAGGAAATAATTGAATCTCTTATTAAATCATTTCAGCATGTATGAACCCAAGCAATATAATTAATCTATATTACTAAAAAAAATTACTATTATATTTATTTATCATTAACTTTTGTAGTAATATAGATAAATATTATTGTTTTTTTAATTAAATAAAGTAATTGGTTTTAAGATATTTAATTTCAAGACTCTTCAGCTTAAATGATATATGAAAATCTAATTATCTAATTATTTGTTGACTTATTTATACATCAACTAAAGGGTTATCATATTATAAATGATATGATTTAAAAATAAGAACAATATTATAGTTAAAGAGACTAAAAATAAAATAAAAATTACAATTTTGACAACTTTTCGTTTGTGAAACAATACCTTTTCTCATTAGCCAAACATTCGACATCTCATACGACATTGATGTGGATATAAGATATTGTTTTGTTACGCCCTTTGATATTGCTTTGTATATATATTTTGTCCCAATAGTTAATTCAGCCTAGAGACGAAAGTAGTTAAGGAAAAACTCATCTCAGTGCATTACAGCATGACATATAGCAATTTTTTGTGATAGAAAAGGAACTTTTGAGATTATTATTTCATTAAAGCCCTTTTAAATTCATCTTCATTCATTTAGCATTTGTTTGTAAAAAGAAAAACCTTTTTCACTGATTTTTAAAAAACTTTACTTTGATTTTAATGAATTGATGTCGTTAAAATTTAATTTTTGACTCTCAATTAAAAATTAATAATGATTTTATGAAAAACTGTTAAAATCAATTAACTGACGAAAAAATTGTCGAATAATTAATTATATCGATCAAAAGGGTTAATTACTATACGGATACAATTATTTACATACCTATTGATAATATTATTTTCTGAAAGACTAGACATTATAATTTGCATTATTTTTGATTTGTTATTGATTTATCCTATGCTTTTATTAAAACCTTGTTCCCTTTTGGTCATCCAATTGGAAAGACGTAACCTAATAAAAGAAAGGTCACTTTCGCCAATAGGAGCATCCCTATCGTATGTAACTGTATATTCTTATTTGAAATGGACTCTAAAACGTTGGATTTAAATTGATTTTTCTTGAAGCAAAATCAAATAATTTAATTTTTCTTGGTCTGATTTCTCTCCAACGTGCGATCTCATAATTGTAAAAGTAAATTCGTATTATCCATCATCAATAAATCCACCATCATTAATAAATATTTGTTGCATCAAGAAATATTTATTATTATTAATAAATTTGACAATTTTAAACAATTTTTCACATTTATCAGAATTATCCTAATTAAATTAAATTATATGTTTTTTTATTGAAAGAGTAATATAATTTTATGTCTCTTATGATTCTAAGATAAATATACCCAATAATTTAATAAAAGTATTACCCCTATGTAACAATTGGATATAACACAGGAACAAAATTTTATGTTAATTAAGTGTTATGATTCGGAAAAGCCATCTATTTTGGTATTGGACAATACGTAAATGTGCTCTCAAACGCTCAAATACTCACGAAGAAAACTAGATATTCAACATTGTTAAATATAAAAACTTGGCAGAATACTAAATGATTTAACCCGAACAAGGCATCAAATTTTACTACATCAATACCACATAGACGATCTGAAAATTTCTTGAGGGCAGAGATTCGCTATTTCTATGGGGTCTATGAGGGAAAGGATGTCCCAACGTCACGTTCCGGGAAAGGTTCTCTCCTAATGCAGGGTGAATAGTTTTTGTAAGTCTGGATGAAAATCCCATTACATTGCATATATTTCTTCCGCATACTTGCACGCAGAGAAAATACTTGATAACCAGGGCTCGGAATTATACGCACTGAAAATTCGGTAAATTGTACTAAAAAGGTTCAAAATATTCTTTAAAAATACGCTGAATATTTCCAGTAAATGCACTAAAAATACAATGCTTTAAAAATTTCGAAATATGTTAAAAACAAGTTACGTATATATCTACTTATTATTAAGAAAGTGCAAGTGAAAATTCGGTGAATTGATTAAGACCACTGAGCTCGTTCATACTGTATAAGTCATAATTCAATAATAAACATCTGAATTTTCATTGGTTATAGTAGTTTAACATAAAATGTTTAGAGTTTAAACAAAATTCCGAAAAACTGCTCAGATATCAAACAAAAATCTTAAAAAATATGCATTTATATGCACTATTAAAGTAAATTCAAAAGATCCCACGATGTTAAAAATGCTAGATATCAATTTCTAAAAGCCGTAGAAAGTCAGGGGGAAAATGCAAAACATGCGAAATCAGAGGAATGGTGACAACTGCAGCCCGATGAAAATGGCGACGACCTGGGAAACCGAACCTGTCTCTTCCTGGATTGNACGACCTGGGAAACCGAACCTGTCTCTTCCTGGATTGAACTGTAGGGTGTAGGGGTGTTGCGATCAAAGGAGTTCCCGGGTTCGATTCCCGGCTCGTTACCATGACATTGTCAAGATTTGAATCTCCAACATCCAATGCAGCACACTCCGTCAACCAAAGAACCGCACTTCAACAGAAAGAGGATTCTGATAACATACGGTCAGGTGAAAATGGCGATGAGCTGGGAATCGAACCCGGGACCCCTTTTTTGATCGCAGNCCTCTACACCATCCGTTCGCCTTCCACAATTGTACACCATTTCCACCCATACCTACTAACACCCCTGCGATCAAAGCAGAAGGTTCGGGTTCACCTTATCGAAAGTTGTCACATATCTTATCTCCACTTGTTGGGTACACGGAAGAAATATATGGAGAAAGAGGATTATTATCTCATGTATTTCAATTAACAATAGGGTAATAAGAAAACCTCAAACAACCCGAGTCTTTTCCTTTAATCACAAACGTAATTAATTAAAACTCCACTTGACCTAGTTTCCCATAATAATTTTGAGAGGATGTACAATAGAGGGACACGCTTACGAAATGGGCCGTGCGGACGGCGCGGCGGTGCCTCCTCTCTTTCTTTCTTTTCGCGAGGTGTCTGAGCATGCGCAAAGAGACGTGAGCGCGGTTTGCCACTCACCGTGAAGATGGGCGCTTGTTTATGCTTCAGAGCTCATCTGCCCAGCGTGCATGGTGTCCTCACGGCAAAACCGCAACTGCACGAGTCGGAACACTTCGGAACGGCAGTTTTTGTCAACCATTTACGAGCTGAATTTTATTGTGAGGGAGAAAGGTTGTACTCGTAGCATAAAAATGGGTTGTGGGATCCATTTGAATTTTTTGCGGAACACGTATTTTATCTAGTCATCCTACGCGGTGGAATATTTGTGATGTAATCTTTTTTATGGGAATATTTTTATTTGTTTTAAGACTTGGTGGGTTTAGTGGGTTTATTAAACTTATTGATATTGCGTCAATTTTTTAAACGATTTTTTTAAATTAGAAGATCAGACAATAAGACATGTGCCGCATAATTATGCACCGTAATTTAAGGAAATGAAAATATTGACTTTAATTGAACTGATAAGAAAAATGCGGACAAATATTAAGAATTTAAAAAATTCTAAGTAAAATAAAACTTCATGGTTAGAGTTTTGTTTTAAAGTATGAAAGGCACTTTCCAAAATAAAAATAATAAACTGTGAAATATAAAATTTTCAAAATTTAAAGAAATTACATGAATTATTGAAGTACATGAAGTACCTTAATTACTTTTGCTAATAGTGTGATGTCAGCCTTCTGACACTCACTACTAGTGGTAATGTGCCCTTCCTCTATTTAGAATTTTGGAATAAAATATAATTACGGAATACGCAATTATAATAATTTATAAATCAAAACAAAATGAATTATTTTTGCCGTGCGGACCTAAGGTTTGTTTATCCTCTCGAAAGAGTTTCTGTGAATAACCAAAAATTTCTATAAAAATAAAATAAAATTTAATCTTAATTAAGACAACTTGAATTTTGTTTCAGTCTTTCAGTTCCACTTTTTCTTATATAAAACAGTAAAAAAAATTAATTACAATGTTGAGTCAAAAAGAGAAAAGAAAATTTTGCCCAAGGAAATCAGCGGTTTTGTTACATCTAGAATAGCGACAAATCGACTGAGAAATGAGGATTCCAAAGTGGTAATTAGATTCTCACTTATAAATCTCGAAATTATTTTTGAAATACATACATATCGTTATTGTGATTGCGAAATAACGCATTACTTTTTTAAGAACATCGTGTAGCTTCATGCTATGGCCTCTCGCGTTAAATATATGCTTCTCCACTCGTTGAATGCTTCAATTCGTTGTAACAACCTAAACTGAAAACTGATTAGAATTTGAGATTAAATGTGAATTTATTCCATTCATTCATTCTTTTTAAATTATCTGTGATACGTAAATTTTCAACTTAATGAAAAATATTTAGATAGATATGTTAAGTTTTCTCAGTGAAAAAAATACTTCTAATTTTCCTCCAATGTACATATCTGCGATTGAATTTCACGTAATATTTATTTTTTACTAACTGACCCAACAGACGTTGTCCTGTCCAAATTTCAATAAATTTATTTGAGATAGTTTTATAAATTTGTGAAAAGTTATTTTAAATATGTATACAAAGTAGAAATGAGACAGAAACGTATTCCTGAGTGATCATTGTATGTATTAACGATTATGGCAATGAATATTCAATTTAAGGAGTAGTACATTCAGAAGTATGCCAATGGGAAATAATTATTTTTGTAGTTTGTCCGAATTTTCCGACTTTCCTTCGTAATTGTCCCGAATATTTTTCCTGAAAACTTTTCCAGTACGATAACGAACAAAACAAAAAAGAATTACGAATATCCATCGTTACGAATATGAATTGTGAGTTGTGGCCTTCAGATTATACAAAAATCCCATAGAAAAAAGCACTTTCAGTTTTTCCGAAATTTTCCAATTTTTCTTTCCCAAAAACGTTATTATGTTACGAACATTTAAGAAAATTAGCCAAATCGGTCCAACCGTTTTCAAATGATGCGCTTACCAACGGCCAGCAATTAATTTTTATTTAAATAGATTAAAATACAATACATTGACTGCTATTTGTCAAAGCATTTAGTCATTTATAAACGTTGGTAACAATACAATTTCTCTTTCATTTCGATGTGGAAGTACTTCTTAGTACTTAGTGGAAGTACTTAGTGCGTATCCCATTCTACACGGAGGTCTAAGATTGGAATGGTTAATACAAGAGAATAAGAAAAACGGAACTTTTCTTTCCTGACTTTACTTAGTCAAGAAGAACTAACCCTCTCATGGTCATCCCTTCACAAAGCTCTAGTCATAATAGTCCTGCTCTACACGTTCCTCGCAGAAAAAGACAATGGCGAGGAAACTCAGTGCTGCCAAGCGTCCAGCAACCGGTATGGCAGCTCATTGAGTGACTGCGCCAACCATCTAAGTTTTGCTGAAGGTTTGTTGAACTTGAATTCTGATGGTACAGAAATGCTGCGCTTGGATAGACTGGATTGCAGGGAAACTGGTTGGTTGAGACGACTACTCTCGAAAAAAGTTTTAACAAATAGTGGATCTACCCTAGCTCAGACGAACAAAGATCTAGAAAATGAAGAATTTTCAAGCTCTGAGAGAGAACCCATAAATATGTAAGTTATCTTTTTCTCAGTTTTGATTTTTAAATTATGTTTCTAGTTTCAACAAGAATTATATTACTTCTTTGTAAGAAATTTTCTAGACATTGATCTTGGAGAATAATTCCCTATATTGAATACCACCTGAGAACATATAATTCTTAATGGTTATTATAAACATTAATGTGCGAGGTTCGAGGAATAGAGTTTTGCTCGTTACGAACATTCCAAGCATCACAAGGAGAAAATTCTGAACAGGAATTTCTGCGTTGATAATAACGATAAAATTATAATCTAGGGAAAAGTTACAATTCGAAAAATTAACTTTTTTGTAAATGAGACTCTAATAGGGTCAGTTATTTTGTTACACTGTAAAATGAATTAATTATAACAATATTACATTGATTAAACTGATTCACTTATTTTATTCGAAACACTTGTTGAAATAAAATTTCCTTCTCTGTGTGATATTCTTGAAGTATGTTTTATCGACACGATACTGCTATGCAGTCATCGTACTCAGAATGACAGATATTTTAAAAATTGTTGGTCTAAATACAAGAATATCAATCCCCAGTAATTATTATGGATAATAACATTTCAAGTATGGAAAAATTTTGAAGTTTTTTTACTTTTCACTAGTATCGGAAATAAATGAAATATGTGTCCTTCAATACAGCATTCATAAATACTTTGTGAATTTTATTGAACCTTAATGCAATAATCTCTAACATACAAGAACAACTGGATGAAGAAGAAAGATTATTGTCGAATCTGAAGTCACTGAAGGGGTGGAATGGAGTCAAATGTTTACCCTTAAGATGTCAGCACCAGTTTTCGATGATTATTGTCTGTCATAAAGGAATTAGCGATTTATCTTGTACTCCTAAATATTATATATTTAGAAATTAAGCCATTTTTACTTGAACAATTTTCGAACTAAGTCGAATCTTTTATAAAGTGTATTTCACTCATTAGTTTCTCTTGTATGTTTTCAAGATTCGTATTTACATGAGCAATACTAATGATATTAACGTTCAGGAAGACTTTCCAAGAATAAAAATATTAAATCTAAAACCATCAGTGAACTTTATTCGAGAATTTCTATTTCAAATTTTCCTACACGCGTATACACTCGTTGCACTAATGAAACGAGGACTGATAATGGTAGCGAATTTAGAAATAAGTTTCCTAATATTCTTTTTACCGCAGGGGACCATGTTTTAGTCACATTTGGAATAAGATGTGAATGCGTTTATAATCAGTACTTATCACCTGGTACCGTCAGTATTTGTGACCTACTACGCCCAGCCAACAATAAATTATTAGAGACTTGTCTTCCATTTTCTCTCTTATTCGAAAAAAAAAGTTTTTAAGAGTTAGCAGATAACTAGGTAAGAACAAAAACATTCTTCTAACTGCAATCTCACTGTAGAAATTATATTTGATTCTTAAGAAATTAGTTTCGTTAAATCTTAAGAAAATTATTTCATTACGATTTGATTTACAACAAATAATAAGCTTTCTTGTTCCTTCATTGAATGAACATAGCTAGCTAATATAGAAAGATATTTTGTAATTAGCTTCACAAACATTTTGTTACCCTACACAGAATATTAGTTTTTCCGTTATCAAGTCTGATAATAAATGCCGATTTATTAGTTATGAAATAGATACAGAAAAATCTAGAGGTGAAAATTTGGACGATCCAGTACATTACCGAAAGGGTTCTATAAATTACCTAACGCGCCCTGGGGGGAGGAGGAGGGGGATTTAATGTTGTTCCACTGTGTTACGCTGTTTTATAGGACGCTCTTTGACCTTAATGATTGTCATTATAACTCATCGAAATCTGTCCTCCCATTTATCGGGGAGTACCTAAAACTTTCCCCAACTGACGGGCGGGGGGAGGGGGGAGGGAGAGGAATTACGAACTAATTACGTTACATAATTATTGGGATGGGTTAAGAGGTATCATTGCAGGTGAATGATGGAGGGAAGAGTGTTAAAAAATAATTATTTTACGTCGTCAAAGTAGCAAAATTTGTCCTCGAGACTATCGAAAAGCAAAAAAAGAACTTTTCTTTTGGGGAGGGGGAGGGCTAGCGTCACGTAATTATTGAGAGGGAGCAATAGGTATTGCTATAGGATTATAGGTGCGCTATGGAAGGGACGGGGTGTCAACAATGGTGAATGTGGAGTTACTTAATTTATGAACTGTCCCAAAGGGAGAATTTCTCAAAAGCATGGATTCTCCCCTTTGGAAATGACCGCCTTTATCCCGTATCACATCCATCGTGAGGAAAGATGTAGGAAGTCCTGCAATCGACATCACTCTCAAGCCTCTTCTCTAGTTCTCGCTGTATTCGCGACCCGTTCCCGAGAGAGATCCTCATCTGCGTTCACCGCAGTGATTTAAACGTCACGGCGCCTCGCCGCGTCCCTTGGTCCGTGTAGCTCTTCGAACGATTCACGACCGCTTTCCCGCATTGCGTCCGTGTGTCGAGCACCTCTCCGCAGGGGCTGTCTGTGTTCGGCGGCGGAGAAACTAAGCACGGCGATAGCACGCTGCCATGGCAGGTTTGGTCTCTGAGAAAGCCAGCAGCCGGTCCGCAACTCTAGTTCCAGAGCTATTGTGAACGAAGCATCTCCACATGGTTTAGTCTCAGCCACGTGTCACTTGTTCCTACTCGAGGCCACCTTCCTCACCTTTCAATTTCTCCCTCCAGTGTTCATGACACTGTACTCGTATTCCGACATCGAATCATTCCATCTCGCACACATATTTCCCCTCCTCGGGGATTCCCCTGTAATGTGTTGAGTTCTTGAATTCCCCTCTTCTCTGATCCTCTAAGTATTTCTCCATCGTGGAGGACCTATCTCACAGACCCCCGCCATGACCAATCCTCAAAACCAGCGGAAAGCTCTCGTTGCGAATCTCCGCGTTGTCTTTCCCCCTACTCTACACTATGCCCATCATCCCGCACCACACTCTTTATAGACTCCCCTCCTCTATCCAATCCCCTCCCCTTCCTTATCCCCCTCTCAACATTCCCTTGTAAGCGTGAGAGAGAGGATAGGCTGGAATGTCGAGTGAAGGATACAACCGAAGAGGTCGTGGCTGATTTATCGTCGATGTTTTCGCGTAAATCCAGCGGCCGCCGCGGCAACGAAGGCGGCAGTGGTGGCGGTGGCCAGGGGGACGGAAAACGGTGGAGAGGGGTTGCTTCGGTCGCCGGGGGGCTTCCTAGTCCAGGCCTTCTTCCCCGCCCGGGCCCCACTTCGATTCTCTCTGCCGTCACCGCGTCATGGACAATGGCTGCCGTTGCGTCGGACACGGATCCCTGGAAGAGGCGCGGGCAAACCGGTTGCGGCGCTAGGACTAACTAGGCTCGCGATTTCAAACAGAAAACCTACGTTCCGACGACGCACAAAGAACTAGTGACCGTGCGGAGCTGGCGACGGCGGCGTTGCGCCAACTGGACGAGTACAATAGTGGACAAAATGTGCGAGACTTGCAACAAAAGGGGAGAAGCGTGGCGAGGGCTCGCGTTGCTTTAAAACCCAAAGGAAAAACGATACTTATCCACATCATATGATGGTTCCTCATTTATAAAGTTTTTTTTTCTGTTAATAAAACTGGAGTGATCTCCCCTGACTTTCACGTACTACTTGGCCATGATAGAGTTCCCAGACAATGATCATCGACAACGATCAGCTCCCCACAGGTGTCAAGGTGTCAGGTATTAAATGTAAGACTTTACATAATCATGCAGTTCACTTTACATGAGAGTGGTATCAGTAACTCTCTGTTTATCTAATTGATATTACTTTCTGGATATTCGATATGTTCCCTTCCAGAGATCCTCAAAATGACAGGGACTATTATCTTGAAAACCTTCTTCATACGGGAAGAATCTCCTCAGAGGGAAGAATCTCCTTAACACAACTGACGATAGGAATGACATTTTTTGTTGATTCTTTTTTCTTTTGTTTTTTCAGTTTTTCAACCGTCTATATTTAAAAAATAATAATGTTTGTACTGGCAGTCTTTTTTACTACTTTTGTAATTTTTGTATTTCTACAGTCTATCGGAGAAAATAGTAAAAATATTTTAATCAGTACTAGCACAAAACTGCACAAATTAGGCTTAAAATGATATAAGCCTATTGTATGCTGTGCATTGACTTATACCCCTCACACACCGTCAACAGCGCAGAAACTACAAATCACCTTGTGCACTTAAGCACGATTTAAAAATTCTTGGTGTAATCATTCCTTTCTGTAAAACTTAATTCCTGGTACTTGGTACAGATTTCCTCTGAGATATGAAGAGGCACAATGGAATTCTTATAATGGATGTAATCAATGCATCGAATGACCGTCAGTGGTTAGAAATAGTTTTAGAAGTTGAGAGTAAGGTCAGCGTTTGTCTGGGTATAGGAATGCATTATTCTGATATCGCAGATTAGGGAATTTTATTGTGTATTCACATATTTCCCCAAAAATGTACTGCAAGTCAAATTTTAACTATTGTTACTTTAGCATTCGAAGAGTATAAAACAAATTAGAAAATCTGCATTATTTGCAATAAACTTACTTTTCAGACAGGGGAAATAATGCTTGATTGTAACAAACATATACAATTATGACATGTCATGCAATTTTAATCCTTGAGCGCCATGACACGTGGTCCAATTTGGCTATAACGTTAAACTGGTTAACTTTCTTAACTCAGGTATTATATCAAACAAAAAGAGGTCTGAGTTTCTCCCATACAATGACGAATTACCGTCTTTATGTATTCCTTATGGAATAAGCGTACCTTTGTAGAAATGAATGATTCAGAAGCATACTTGTCTTGAATTATAATTAACACTTCTGTCGCAGCAAATCTTCAGTTTTTTTTACCAGCATAATACACATATTTTTCATCTCTCAGCATGTAACATTTTCAGTTATTTTGGGCACAAAGAAAGTTTGCGATATATTTCTCTGGCATTGACATATCATTTTAGCTAATACTGCTTTATTATTTGTAGCTAATAAGGATTTTCTTGTTACAGATTGCGTGTGGTTTGAAACACTTGATGAAAACATTAAGAATGCATATGAAGTAAAAATATATTTAAATGTGAGTAATTTTTGTCATCTTACAGTGATTAAAGTTTCAACACCAATAAGTGAGTTGAAAAGTATTTTAAAACATAAATTGAAGTACATGAAGTTAAATAAATTAATAGCGACCAAGGAGTCGAAAGCTTCGTGAATCCCAAATATTTGATAAAGAAATCATAACTTACATTATATTGGTTGCAAACTCACGGCAATGCAATATGTCTTTTTATTGCATACTTAAGAAGTATTCTTTATATGGAGCTGAAGATATACAGTTCTGTCCATGATATCTCGTGTTACGTAAGCATTCTTTGGTCTAGGACCGTGTTTCAAAGCGGCAGAGTTTCTATCGTTTATGAGCATTCTTATGAGTGTTGAGCCACAAGCCGAAGAATTATTTATGACTCAGAGCAAGCCACGTCAGAGGATATCTGTTGCGCTAGCAATTTCTCAAGCAGACATCTAGCAATTGCAGTGAGTCTATCTTTCTTTGAAACTATTCCAAATAAATTCGTTAATACATTGTCTTATTAGAAAGAACTTGTTAGTACTCTTATATTGAAGGGATGCTATCAGGCATTTCAAATAAAAACTCAATTATTGCGGTAAGGTTAAATTTAGTTGACTTCCTTGCCGACGTTTTGATTCCTCAAGATGTTTTCACTAGTCTTTCTCAGGATTCAGTTTGCACAGTGCGGTCCATCAATGCACAGAGAGTATCACATCTGCATACTAACACAAATAAATACATCTCTTGCTATTATCTTCAGACACACCGATCCCTGGAGAAAACTGTCAAACCATAGTCAAATAAATTTGGCCTGATCGCAAGAACCTAATTTTATGTATTACTATCTGACCCGATCGACGTTGTCCTGACCAAATTCCAATAAAATTGTTTGTTATCGTTTTGTGAATTTGTGAAAAGCTATTTTATATGTGTAAACAAACTAAAAATGAGAAAGAAACGTATTTCTGAGTGATCATTGTATCTATTAATGATTGTGGCCATGGATATTTAATTTGAGAAGGAGTACATTCAGAAGTACGCCTATGGGAAAAACTGAAAAAACAAAACAAAAAGAATCAACAAAATACGTCATTCCTATCGTCAGTTTTGATCGTGAGTGCATACAAAAATTATGATTTTTGCAGTTTTTCCGACTTTCTTTGTAATTATCCCGAATTTTTCCCTAAACTTTTTTCCAGGACCATAACGAACAAAACAAAAAAGAATATACGCATATCCATGGTTCGAATCGTAATTTAAGGTCTTGAGTTCATACAAAAATCCCATTAAAAAAAGTAATTTCAGTTTTCCCGAATTTTTCAATTCTCTGGGCAATTTTTCCAATTTATCGTTCCCTAAAAACCTTATTCTGACTATTACGAACAATTTTTTAAATTAGCAAAATCAGTCCAGCCGTTCCCAAGTGATACGCTAACCAACGAACAGCATTTCATTTTTATTTATATAGATTAATATTTCCCTATTATTTAGTAAAATAATTAATGTTTAATTTTAATTCAGGAGACATTCTGTCGAGGAGACAATTTTGACGTGGAGACGAAATTCGACATTATTTGAATGAGACGCAAGGTTTACTTTCGTTCGACCATAAGAACACTGGGTCACCAGTTAATCTTTTTTTGACATGTAATGATAAAAATAACTAAATTCAGAATTATAAGGAAAGTATTGTAATCGGCCGAAAAAATGGCTTTCCTGCCTTATGTCTGAATTCAAAATTTCGTAAAGCATCGGTTAGCTTCTTAAATTTGTTGCTAAAAGAACGGTAAATAGCTAAAGAATCACCGCTGGTGGGAGACGAACAGGACCTATGACTATAATGTTAAAATTGACTGTTTTATAATGAGATATCTCATCCACAATAAAAATAGAAAATCCTGTGCGCTTTATTAACAAGGATTGAAATTTACGGAACACAAACTTGTAAATATAAGACCAATAGTTAAAAATTGTTGAAAGAGGAACTATTCTGATATATGGGAAATCAATACTAGAATGCTTCTCCGTCAGCTACAAGTTACCTGTCTCAATATCCGGATAAATTCGCTCACAATGTTTTTAAAATCGTAAAAGCAAGAAAAGCTCCGAAAAGGCTATTAATTGAAACCATCAGCGTTTCCTTTAATAAGAAAGTCATAATTTAAAAAAAATATTCCTATTATTAAGAATACGATTAATTTATTTTCTTCCATTAGTTCTTTATTTTTATGCAGATTTCACAAAAATCATTCTATTAATTTCCTGGTTCGTTTTTACAAAAATTACAGTTAAACCTAACAGTAAAAATAATTGATTCTTTATTTTCTCGTAAGACTCAGTATTCATCGATTCCATGAAAGTTAACTCCATGTGTTGTGGACTCCGTGCTTTAAGAGTTATTGAGTATATAAACTCGTCATCCTGATATTTTTGTACATTTTGCATTAAATAATACGTATTTTGTTTATTTATGAATTGGTTAGAGTAGGTAATTTTATTCACTTGTGGTCGCTGAATGTCAAATCAAAATTTTCCATTACATCGAAATTTTTTTGGAATACTTTCAAAGGAATACTATTCCATACTCAGGGAATAAAATAATATAAAATTTTTAAAAGTTCCTGGAGCTAAAATGATTTTGCTTCGGGAGTCAAAATGGTGTAAAATCTTAGTTTTTATTTCTTTAATAGATTCAAAATGTGTTTATCGCCTTTGGTAGCATATAGCGTTGCATAGTCAGCGTTGCGTGATGTAGAATAGGAAGAAGCTATTCTCACTCTCGGCTTGGCAGTAGTAGGTGAACTTCTCTGCCGTAAAAAATTTTCCCGATCGCTGCCACTACCGAAATATGTGGGCGCAGGGTTGCTCAATTACATGATTGACGAACGAACCCACCACCAGGGATAGAAACTAGTTCGCCACAACAAATATACGCTTGTGACCCGCTGTGCGAGGATTGGAAAGACTTCGATCCGATTTCAGGTTGAAGGAAAGTCATTCTCCCAAAATATTTTTGCACTTTTCAAATGTCGATTGTGTACATAACGTCAGTAATGTATGCAATATTTATTGTTTTTTATTCCGAATTCAATTTTTTTTGTGTAAGTTGAAGAGTAGACCTCGTCACCTGATCTTCGTGGCCAGGAAATAGATAAATTACTTAAGTTCAAGGATTCAGAATATTTCGTGCACATACACAATGCGGTTAAAAAGGCTGATGAAACAGAATTAATGTGTTTGGTGCCATAAGTGTAGAACAAGCGAAAACATGACCTTCCGAGTTTTCTGGATGTGATTGACAAGTTGGATCTGATTTTAATGAGCTTTCGTCAAGATACAACATTCTGCGTGTTATCTGTTGTTTACAAATGGTGTCAACCGATGAGAGCATTCTCAAGGGTCTATGTTTGAATAATTGATCCGCAAAATTAATTTACTGCATTCTCTGTTCTGTTTATGAGCTCAGACCTAAAACTTGTAGTCATACTGCGTCACCTGGGACTTTCTAATAGTATTACTCGATTCACGAATGTAAAATTCGTTTATCGATGGTTTAGTCCAAGTGTTCTCAACCCGTGAGCACCACCTTCATATAATATCAATTCCGCCAACACTATGAAAAATAAATACTTCATGTGGATTGGGCACCCTCACATACCGTTTTGTCTTTTTAAAAAAAATTTCAGAATTTAGAAATGTATTTTAGGGGTTCGTACCAATCTTTAAAATTTTGAAATTTCAAATGAAGCGAAATGGGAGGGTGTCCCATCCAAATTTTAAAAAAATAATCTTTTAAGTATCACCCCAATATACAGGAAAAGTTTTATTCCGACTCGTGTATTTTAGGGGAGGAAATCAAATGCTCGCGAACACTTGAGGAGAGCACATGATAACATTTTATGAGTATCGTGGTTGACTAAACAATTGCGATATTTTCGTATTGACAAAAAAAATACTGAGAAGCACTGATCTAAGCGACTTAACCGGCGGTGGCGGCGTCTCGTGAAAGGCGTGGGGTCCTTTGCGCGGGGTGATGCACCGACGCAGTGGGGCGACGACGGCGGGCGCTCGTGCAGGGCCGAGTGCACGAGCAGCCAGGCGGGAAGGGTGGAGGCGTGGGGGCGAATGAAGCGCGCAAAGTGCAGCATGAAAGTGCAGCGCGCGGGTCGTTCCAGGGCTACCGCCCCCAACCTTCCACTGCAGTCATACCATGTCTACAACAAGTAACTGTTTTTAAGCACCACAAAAAGACAATTGCCACCAGAGAAATTATTGCGACGGTCACCAGAATTTCCACCACTGTTTATGATCACCACCGTCACCACTACTTTATCCTTTCATCTTCACCCACTTTAACTGTGTGGTTAACCCTCCACGATTTTGTTAATTCTCAACATTCCTTTATCGCGGGAATACACGCTATTATACTGCTTCAGTCTCAACCCCGATATCAACGCATTGCCTCTACTACCTCCTTAAACTTCCCCGCCCTTTCCTGCTACCGTTTTCACCCGCTCGCCGCCCACATGAGCAAGCCCTGTCCGCTCCGCCGCCGAAGCGCAGGACCGCGAAGCGTGCAGTGAAGAGAGCGGGGACGGTAAGCGACCGACCGAGCGCACGAGGGGGCCGGACATCGCTGAGGGGACAGAGCGGCGGGGAAGGAAAGGGGTTGCGGGGCGGCGGTCCGCAAACTTCTGGGAACGCACATTACCCGCCGCCCGCTCTCTATGATTAGTGGGCATAAAACGACGGCGTCCGCGCTAGGCGAGGCCAATAAACAGTTTTATACCGCGCGCGCCCTACCGGTGGGGACGTTGAGGGTGAAAGGAGGAGAGGAGTGGAAGCGATGCATTGGTGCAGCGTGCAACGAGCTGCCGCCACCACTACGAGGGCGCATGGTCGACGGCCGCACGAACGGACTCCGCCACCGCTGCCACCATCGTTGCATCGTGGAAGGCACTCGGACGACGAGGCCTCGACTGTGATAGATAGTACAGGGAAGAGGGTTTCGTCACAAGAGCAACCAAAGAACTAGATAGTAGTACACAGAAAAAAAAACAAATTACACGTGTAATTTCTTTTGCCGCAGAAGTTCTATCATTTTCCCTCGTAGATTCAAGATTCGCCGAATAGTATCCGGCATCAAACTATTAAAAATGCATTCAGTACCATTCAGTATATAGAAACGAATTTTATAGTAGAATATTAACGTAAGTAAAATAACATAAATATAAGAAATGAGATATTAAAATTTGTTTTATTTTAAATTGAAATACACTTAAAGTTATTGTCAGGTTAGTAGTCAACTTGGATAAATTAATGGACGGTATAAATAGTTGTGTTGGTGAAAATAATGATAAAGGGATACTTCTAGAACATTCACGATTTGGCGAAGATCACATCCTTAATGAGTACCTCAAAAACACTAAAGGAGCATTCTTACAGAACTTCGACGAAAGTTTAAGGTAAAACACTCCTAGTACAAATTCATCGCGCATGCAAGCAAACTATTCAGGTTTCATGATATGAAAAAGGAATGAATTTTTTGCGTGAGTATCCTCAAGGTGGCACAATTTAAGTTCGGAATCAGCATCCCATGGCTCCCAATAGATCCAAAGATCATTGTCCTGATCCTTGAATCTGAAAGAACATTCTATGGACAAATCTTGATCTAATAAATAAATACAACCGAAATAAAAATTACAATGGAAGTAAAGTCAATATTGTTTGTGTTTGGATATTCGTCGTCTTTCAACTTGTCCGTAATTTTGGAACTATTAGATGTTTCATTTACTCTTTCGACGAAGGCAACATTTGTGTCATTAGTGGTTTCTGTCCTAGAATAATAATAACTTACATAAATTTCTGAATATGTCTCGACCCCTGAAACTGAATGCAGCTTATTTGAAGAACCGATCTCTTTTGGGTCCTCCTCACATTAAGAAGAACGTACCAGAAAAGGGAGGATTCCGTACCTAAAGATATTGGACTAAATACTAAAATACAGTCAACATTTTCACCAATACTTTGAGCTGTAAGATAGCCATTTCAAAGGTGAATGTATAGAAAACCAATGATCAATATTATTTTATATGTGCCACTTTTTCACAGTCTTTTCATATACGCTGAATTACTTAAGATAGTATTGTTTTCAATTATCAATGAATCTGATATTTCTTTTTTATACGTACATTTGAAATTTTAAAATTAAGTTACCATTTTTCTGTAAAGGAAATTACTTAATTTGTATTTCGATTATCATTAATCTGCATTTTTTTGTAAATGGAGTTATTTTCCCTTTATTTATAAAAAATTTCCCCAATCATAGTATGCTTCCTTTGCAAGCCAGTCCGAAAATCCCACTGTGAATTAAATCAAATAACTCTGTATTTGATCACATCAAAAAATTGTGAGAGATCTATCCATATATATTAAGAGGTAAATCCAACGGATCGACAAGATAGGAAATAACTAAATCTTGAAACTTTTCCTCGGTATCTGTTCGTCAAGTGTATTTGATAAAGCCCATCTGATGCTTGGTTCCTCTAAAATTCATCATTAACGAGAAGAGACTAATTCAGCAATAATAAGAGAGATATGGATCCCGTTTGGATAGAAGCAGAAACGTATCTCTGACTTTGATCCATTTGTAATTAATTAAACGTGAGTACAATGCGAGAACTTTTTAAAAATATGTCCCACAAAGAGCCAAATATCCATATTAATTCTCTTCGCGCTAATGCTGGTCCTCTGCTTTGTAGATTTACTGAATCAGTGGGTGGATGTATTTCTCTTAATTCATTCTGAGCAGGAATCGACAGATTTGATCTTGATTATGACTTATTTTGTGTACGTTTGAACAGTTGGTTGAATAACGAATAATTTTTTAAAAAAGGAAGAACATAAATTGAGTCTTTATGAGATGAAAGCTACCTGAATTCAAGTTCCAACAGATTTGGAAACGTCGAAGTACATTTATTATTTTTAACGGTAATTCCATGTAATACAAACAGAATCGTACTTTAAGCACCAAAGACAGCGTTTATTTTTTATTTATGAATATGCAAATTAAATTTGTTTTTGAAATTGCATTTATTTCATTTTTAAAGCTTTTTTATGAGATTTCAATCATATTGAGGTTCATCATGTCATGAATCCTGCTAGTTATGAATTATCATTTTAATTTTTTTAAATATGAATTAGTTTTGTAGCAAGATGTGTAAAAAGAGTTTTTCGGCTTCCCTAATTTTTTTGACCCGCGACTCACTTGTTGAACTGATCATTTACTGGGAACACGGTGCCCCTACTGTAAGCAACGTTATATTACAGAACAGTATTCGTACCTAGGTTTGTTTATAACATAATAGTAAAACTAAAGTGATAGAGATGAAGTAATGAAGATCGAAGAATGAGTTTGTCTAAAGGAATTCCATTTTTGGAAATTTGTTTATGAACTTTTTGTATTTAAATTTATGACGCCGTGTGTCGAGGCACACTCTACTGCCCTGGAGATCACTGCCTTCAACGTTTAATTTTTATACGTTGTCTTCTATCTCTACTTTTGGAGATCGACAGAATAAACTAAAAACCTAATATCTCAATAGACGATTTGAAAGATCGATACAAACTAAAAACCTAATATCTCAATAGTCGATTTGAAAATAAAATAGTTGTAGCCCTCAACTACCAATAAAAAGTTCAGAGCATTTGAGAAAATATGAAAAAAAATCAACTTTCCTTAAATTATTTGAATTGTTTTGCTACTCATGTGAACCAATTTTTATTTTTGTTTTTCATTCCTCAATAGTTTTTAGAATATTTGACGCTATTTTTCATAGAAATGCAGATGGCTGTGTACCAAGTTCAACTACTCAAATGTTTTCCTCAACAAAGAGCTGAATACTGTAAATGCGAAATCATATTTTAGAACGGAACATTATTCCCAAGACGCTCGATATCATCACAAACCATGACAGCTTAAAATAAAACTATGAAAGCTCGGTTTCCCACGTTACGATTTTTTAAATCATGTATTAGAATGGGATTGACTCATACACTCTGAAGAACAGATATAAGCGTTTAGAACGAGATCGCTAAATCGAAGCAAATCGCACTTGTGCACAACACCACCGCGGCAGCTTCTAAATCAGTCACCCCAAACAGCGTAAGCACGCTTCTCTACGCCGCGCCGCGCCGTGCAGGAGGAGGTGGGCCTCTCAAAATCAATAGAGCGTACGGCGGAGGCACATGCGTGAGTTTGCGTATGCAAATGTTCGGCTTTGTGGGAGACGAAGGCAGGGCTGGCCAGATACCCCTCCGAGGTATTGGCGAATATGTTGCAATTACTAAGCATACGGCACCGTTCTACCCCCGACAGCGCTCGCTGGCGCCCGTCGCCGCCGTCACCGCGATTTATGCTGCGACGACCCGCCCCGCGGCACCCCGTCACCCACACTCTGGAGTCGGGGAGCACGCGACCCCTCCCCCCCCCCNGCGACCCCCCCCCCCCCCCCATTCTCCGTTAGCAACGTGCTGCTACCCAGCCCCACACGAATATACTGCCCTAGCCCGCCGCACAACGGTGTTGACGATGGCTGTGCCGAGCACTCTGGCACAGCTCACTTGGCAGGCAATCCAGTCCCGCGATTGTTTTGCTAAAATGTAGAATGTTAATGATGTTTGGAAGGAGAGGTTGTTTACGAGCGGAGGACTACTCTGATTCGGCATCATAACATATTTGATTTTAGGAAGGGTTTAATTAACGCGAGGTATTCAGAATTGAAATGGACATTTGAAATGGAATACATGAAAATTGTAGCGAAACGGAATAGCACCTTCGATGCATCAATGTCAATTTTCTAGTACGAGGACGCTCTGTCTGAACTTACAAAAATATATTTACTTTTAATTGCAGAACTTTAAAACCCGTGGAAATGACAAATATTTTTTGTGAAACTTTACTTAGCGATACTGAAGTGAGTACTCTATTGATGTGAGTACCCTTGAATATGATGTGAGATTCAAGTTCAGAGGAAGAAAAGGATTTCTCTAAACTTCGGAAATTAGATCTCACTGTATGTTTCGGAAACTGTAAGGTTGGTATGTCACACCCGAATGTTGGAATGTTACCCGAATTTTGGTTTGGAGAAGTCTTTTCCTTCCTATATATTTGGACCTCACATCAAAATGTGCAGTATATCTCAAAGGATAAAGAAAAAAGAATGTTGATGAATTTTGTTTTATCTAAGTGAATAACTATCTCAAATAATTTCAATGATCCTAAAAGTATTCTAATGTATATGGAAACAAATTGGTATTTATAAATACTTTATCATTGGGGTAAATGTTATTTTGGCGTTGATTTAAGACCTCTTTTAGTCCTATTATTTCAGATCCATTAGTCGAAAGATTCCATAAAGTGTCGTACCGATAAGATTTAAAACCATATAATTGGGGAGTGATACCCGTTTGAAGAACCTTTCGCTGAGATTATTCTAAACCTCTTAGAGTCGTTAAATTTTACAAGAGTAGTGATAATCAAAGAATTTGTCATAGTGGGACGTTGAGTACACCTAAATTAATTGGGACATAAAGTCTGCGTTCTTAAAAACGTATCTATGTCACTGATGTGTCTTTGATTGTGATCTATCGCAGATACTTACGGCAGTGTCAGTTATTTGCTTCATGTATTCATTTATTATTATAATGTGCAAATTTAAGGTATCAATACATTTGTAAAATCATATGTTAAAAAAGATATCAGTGACTGAAAAACTTAAAGGACAAATCTAGAAACTCAGTTTACTTTTATTATTATATTTTGAAATTTTTCGTTAAAACTATTTCTAAACGTGAGAAGAAATGTTCGGATCGGAAATTACCGGTTAGAGATGGGAGATATTAAGTTAAGTTTAAAAAATGACAGCCTTGAAAGTTTGTATGAGAGCATGAATCCAATTTGAGATAGGTTAAGTGAAAAAATCGATAAATAATATAGATTTTTTTCTGAAGTATGAAACTTTATTTTCAGTTACAACACCGTAGAGTTGAACGGGCGACAATACTAAAGTTTGGAGAAAAACTGTCCCTAGCCCACCTGTATACAATGGGAAACGTAGAATGGTATTACCATCAGTTGAGATGTTCTTTAACAATTTCCAAAAGTTCATTTTACTTTTGTATGTTGTCATTAGGACTGTTTCTCAGTACGAAAACAAACTAAAAATATGTCCCCAGTTTGTTTTTGAAGGATAATGAATAAGACGTTTGGGAATGAGGTAAATTAATCACGCTACTAGACACATATTTATCGACTTTTCTTTTTTTAAAAATGTTAACAATTACTATTGAATGCCGCGCATCGTTCTTATACGTTCGGAACATTACGTACGCTTGTATAAAAAACTGAGAATTGTATAAAGAAATCTTGTCCTCTGTTCTACTTGTAGAGTAGCTGTGGCGAGAGAAATATGGAAATGTGATAAATAAAATGAATATATTCAATTTTTAAAGGAATTTGATTTTAAACATTATTTATTGTTATTTAAAGTAATTTTAAACAAGCTGTGTTGTTATTTGCAAACATTGCAAGGTGCATTGGTGTTAAGTTTCATTACATTAAGATGTTTTACGTTTTATTCTTCGAGATATGATACTGGACACTCTACTGTCACTGCTCCTTTCTAAACCTGTTGCAGCTTTTGTCCTTGTATATCAACGCTGTTAAGCAACACCAACATATTTGAAGACGATGAAACTTAATTCTGCTGCTTTATCCCATTACTAGCGCATTACGAGCGTCAATAAATAACGCGCGTCTACCTGAGCGCTTCCGGTCTCCCAGAGCGGCAGCGAAGGAAAGGCATTGTTAGTGCGTACAGTTCACGCGTTGTTAAAGGCTGAGGTATTAACGATGTTGGTGTTCCTCGCCGACCTTCTCTGAATTCACGGCTCGTGACTTGGTGAAAAATCTACTCAATTTTTAAATTAGGCACCAATATCCTATTAAAGAAAGTTGTTTCATATTTCGATTTAATCAAATTTCCATCCACTTAACTGCAAATATTTCTTCGAAAACTGATCGATATAATTCTGGGGAGTAAAGTAAATATTTTATATTGTTTATATATTTTGTTAAAAATTACATGAATAATTGTATATTATGTAAATTACTATTAATAACTTACTTTTTATATCTACCTATGTATTTCAGGAATTTTGAAATTGTTATCAATTATCAATTCATTTCTAATTCACTCCTAAGTTGTTGTTTTTTATTTATTTCAATATTTTATTTATTTCAATTTTTATAATACAACATTTGAGTACTTTTGTAATTTCTTTTTTTCTGTAACTCTAGTATTTCCCGACACACTGTTCAATATTTAAATACGTTCGAAAATAACTAAATCCTGAAATTATTTAGTAATTCCTCGAAACTTATTTAGTTTCTCTGCAATCTCAAATATCACTCCGAAAATTTTTGTCGGTTACACACTGTGGAAATGCTTAGCGAGGACACATTGATTCAAATGTTACCAACAGTTGATAATTAAATATCTCTTATTTTTATTAATCGTGGGTGAAACATATTCATTTTATATATTTTTGTATTTAGTATTAAGAAGAATGAACGTGTTCACTTTCAGTCAGATGAAAATAGCGAAGAGCCAGGAATCGAACCCGGGACTCCTGCCTCCTTCTCCGGGTGTAGGTACACGGAAGCAATATAGGCAGGAAGAATGAAATAAACAGTTGAGAACCACTCGACTATGAACGTACTTTGTAGCTCCTGATAAGAGGTTATGATGTATTTTAATTCTTCGGATTGTTTCTCTGGCTCTAATACAGGAGACTTTTCCGTCCAATACCCACTTGCCAACTGCCCTTTCGCGTCTACAAATGCCTCACTGAGCCCATTTAACGACAGCGCGTGGGAGCCACGCGTAGCGGTGGGCGTCTCGAGGTCGGCGATTGTCTTTCGTGCATCGATCGGTGGCGCCGGAGGCGGTGCGCGGGGCGTAGTTCCGCGACAACGGACAAAATCGCGTACGGTCCGGCCTTTTGGACGTATGTCTTCCTTTTCGAAAATATCGCTCTTTGAAGTGCAACGGCGACAGAAGGAAGAGATCTGAGGAAGTTTATTAAAACGAGTTGAGTTCGTAAATAAGTAGAGATGATGGTTCGCTCGAAATGGAAGCATGCTAGAGATTTTGATGGGACATGGAGATATGAACAAGTATCTTTATGGAAAGAAAATATTAAGGACCGAACAGTGTCTGTGTGGCAAATGAGATAGTGTGGAACACATTATGTATGACTGCTTAATAAGCGGGGAAGAGCGAGGGAAGTGGTTCCTGCCGAATCAGAAAAAAGGCGTTTTTGGAATCAAGAACGGGGAAAAATATATTGAGAACGAACGTAAGTACAACGACGTCAAATAATTTGTGACAGAAAGTAAGAGTTTGCGACGAGCATCACGCATGAGAATATGACAGGAAAACAAGACAACAAACACGACGAGAGGAGGAGGAAGAAACGATGAGAAATGAACCGTGGTAATGGCCAAGAGCACGGGTACAAATGTATAATAAATAAAATTTAAAAAATACAACGGAAATGCTCTTCCACTTGATAGCTGACACGAGGATAAGTCATCTATAGCAATGTTACAACAAACGAGGTATGGACGGCATCAAATTATAAAAAGCTCTATATAAATTACGTAAAGTGTTTGAAAACTCCGCCTAAATAGTGTTGCAAGTGCAGTGTATCGAATTATATGTGCTGATGAGTATTAAGAGCAGATAAATATGAAAAATTTAGGTGCTTTGTAATATAATGCTGACAAAAGTTCCATTGTGACTATTTACTTTGTTAGTGCGTGCTAAAGATCAGTAGTTCCATATAGTTCGATTAACGAGGTATGTTCATGATCCGGCAGAATGGTAGACCCCTTATGAACTGTTCACTACACATGTAACTTGTGTTCTTGAATAGCGCTTATTACGTCATTTAGTTGCCAACATATCAGGTAGTGTATATTTGGTAGGATATATTTTTTTAGTAGCGATTCCGCAATAGCAACGCAGTGGTAATTCAGTAATCTTTGCACGGTATCTGTCAACACAGTAGTAAACATTCTTTCAATATAATATTATTTTACGTATTGCTGTAATAGACTACAAAGGGTTATTGCATAAGATGGGATTTTCAAAAAGATCACTCAGTGAGATGATTAGGAGGAATTATAGGGTTCACACAGTTCTAAGTTCATACTGTAAAAAAGTATGGTTAAACAAATTGGACAATACTTGATAGCTCCTACACTGCATATACAGAATTTGACTTCAGTACCGTATCACAAAAGTGTTAGATAGAATTTACAACATGTGATCTACAACATTACTAAGAGAATTTTCTCTTCATATAACTACTAAAAAATCTATTTAAAACATTTTGACACATAACATATGTTGATATAACAAAAATGTATGGCAGTTGGCAATAAAATAACAAATCCTAACACAAGATTTTGCGGTTAACTTTACAGAATTACTTGATGAGCATCTTCAAAGTTGTGAATTGTTGGTTATTGATGCATCTTGAAATTAATGTTGAAAACCATTAGTAATGTTGTATAGCTTGTGGTGGATTCGCCAGAATGCATGATCCATCCTTTATTAACAGGTTGGGGAACACTATTTTCCTGTGTTAATATTTTCCAAAATGCACTGTGAACACTTTTAAAAACTTCTATGTTGTTACGATTTCGCGACAAGTTCGTTTCTGGCGTAGAGTTGCTACTGAAGAGAGCTCTTCCTACTTTTATAATATTCACACACAAGAAGATTTGTTTTCATTTGTGACAGTGGCGAATCTGTGGTGATGGTGTTGGGGGTTAAGGGGGTTATATTCTCAACAGATCTGACAGATAAAGTGGAATGAAATTGATTAAAGGCATATTTTGTACAAGTGTTACCAGATTTTTCGCATACTAAATTTACGTGTTATAGGCAAATGTAATACAAACTTATAATACAATTTGCACTAGTTGAAGTGACTCGCAACAGTACTAGTAAGCGTGATTCATGCGGGCTACACTATGCAATACTTGTATATGCGATACAGCGGAACCGCATTACCGACGGCATCTCCAATATTATAAGCGCGTTGAGAGGAGGTAATAAGCAACGCCTTTCTTTACAGGACCATTAGCTGCTTCAGAGGATGGGACGGTCTTGAGACATTAGACATTTTTAACTATTTGTTGTTTATAACTGTCATATATTCTGTGTTTGTTCATTATGCCTGCGTTAAAAATATTTTTTCATGACTTATTTGATTTGTATCTTTATAAAATTCTGATTTATATACGAAAACCTAATTCTTAAATATTTATTTGCCATTTTAAACAATTCATACATTTAGCCACTGTCCAATAAATTTGGTAATTATATATTTGATGAATTTATGTATTTTATTAAGAAAATCAATATTATATTTTAAGAAAAATAAAACCTTAGAAACTAATAAAATTTTAGAAAAATTATATGTGCTGTAAAACCATAATTTTCAAACAGAAATGCTCCCCTGAGCCACCCCCCTTGATTACGGTCTAGATCCGCCACTGATTTGTGGTGATTATGAAGCATAGCAAATGTTACCCTTCTTCTGGCCAGAGAGTCTACAATAGCAGCTTTTTATTTGAACCCTTAGGTCGACCTGGTTTTCTCTTCTTCAATTTATTTTTGATAGGTAGCAATAATTTCTCCTAATTAATTGGGAGAAGCAAGATTAATTCGGAGTGTGGAATCAATGGATTACTTAGATTCAATAAGGAATCGCCTGTTAAAAGGGAAATTTCCAGAATGCATACTAAGTAATCGAAAGACGACATTCTAACCCCTATCTTACGTGTTATGGAGGGTTATCCGACATGGCCACTTCTGAAGAAGATTGCAGCTCGACGGCAGAAATGGCAAACTACAACGACCAGACGGCACCAAAAAATAGCACAGACATGATTCCGACAGCAAAGGTCTTTGAGATTACCCTATCCTGTGTCCCCAATTCTGTCCCAAAAGCTGTGCCGAGTTGCTCAATATATACTCGACTGTTCCGTCAACCATTGCCCGCTAAATGGCTGTTCTGTAATATGCTAATCAGTTGAAGTGCGTGTCGATCCTGCATGAACCTCACGGGCAAAATCGTCTGCGATTCAATCGGTGACGGGGTGAAGGGCTCATGCAACTACTTTCGTGAAGCTTGGATGCGCAGGAGAAATTGACAAATTGCAAGTAAACGCTCTGGTTGAAGCTTGTACAGTGCAACGGAGGGTGCAGTTAATTTATTGGATACCAAGGAATGTTTTTTTCTCGCAAGAAAACTCATAGAGAAAATATGATCGTAAATAACAGAGAAGTTTCAAACTAGGCGTTTCGGAATTTTTAGCACTTGCGTGACATCTTTTTGTTTTATGCCTATAATTTCAGATTTCAATATTTTTTGAATTTTGAAGCTACTTCTCGTAAAAACCAACCTTGAAATTATTTACGATTGTTTTTTATACATATTTTGTACTTGTCTCGCTAGTTGATAAAATATTTCAACAATTATTAAACACCTACTGTGTCTACCTTCTCCAAAATTCAAAGTGATATTTTTGGTTCACAGAGACCAAATGTATTCTATTTTTTTGTCAGCATCACACTATTCCCTACGTGACTCCGTGTTAAACGCAGTGCTTATTTTAAATCAGACTGAGTAGGCCTTGGATTCACTCGGGACTCTTCAGACGAGAGCAAGAATTCCATGACTTCTCTGTGACTTAAATCAAGACAGTACAGTGTTCTACGTACAGTAACGCTGCCTACTGACATTAACATGATACTAGAAGAGCTCACCCCGTATCGCTGTGTGTTTGCATTGGTCTCTTCCTCTCCACTTCGGGTAGTTTAATAAACATACATCTTCATGTAAATACTCACCTATTCTATCCTCTAATTAGAAGTGCGAGCACTCAATGAATTGCTATTGTCCGCAGATGACTTCCCGAAAAAAGCCTAAACTTTTTTCCCCAGTGGCTGCATGTAGTTTTGAATAGCTTACTAGGTAGACCGTTTCAAGCAACTTCATCAACTTCTAAAAATATCCATCGTATTATTTAGTGTCATTACTGACTCAGACGTTTTCAGGAATTCGTAGCAATTGCAAGATATGGTCCGAGTAAATACGATCAGTTTCTGCCACTGGAACTTTTGTCACAGCGGTGCTTGTGCTGAGAATCATATGATGGATGTTCTTTTGATATTATATTATCCCCTTTGCAGAGAGCTGTGTCTGTTGTACAGATATTTTTTGAATGAGTCCAGTACTTTGGATATCCTGATCAACTCTTTCTTTTTCTTCGTCATATTTTTATTATCATTATTGTTATTTAGTACATGGTGTGTTTGGGAGATTTGAAGAATTCCCCAATCGCATCCCAGAAGGTGGAATAATAAGCCATATTGTGATACCCTTTTGTATTCTACGAGTGCAGCATAGGATGAAGAGACCATGTCTTATGAATTTTCGAACCAACAACCCTAGTACTCACAAAATACAATCTGGCACTTGAACCGCTATCGTGAGAACATAATTTGCATTGGCACTTAAGCCAAATATATTTTTCATCATCTGGGCCTTCGTTGTGCGGAGCATTTTCAAAATCCAAAATTGTTAATTAAGGAATGATCATTAAATTGACTCCTAGCTCAAAGTAACCAAAAAGTAAAAATCTCAACTCTGGTACTCGTACTTTCAGTAGTTTTTAAACCACAAATCTCGGATATTTATCACCATTGCGATATCACCAGATTTCCGAACCATGTCCAATGGAAGGACTGGCGGCCGTTGTGTGGCATACAATGAGTGTGAGTGTCATACGTGGGCAGGTTACGTGGGTCATGGTTGACGCGTTTGCTAATGACGTTAGACGAGCACAATGCATGGTTTAATGCACATATTTGCATATAAACACTACTTTCGCGAGATGATTTAGAAGATGAAGAATCCAGAGCACTGTGTGCAATGTTCCATTTTGTTCACACTTCTTCATTCAGTGTTAGAAAGCAAGTAAAAATTTATTTCCAGAAAATTCGTCATAGTATTTGTGATACATTGTGCGTGGAAAAAGTTAAGTTTATTAAGATAGAATGATAAGCAAAATCCCGATACTCTGTAGTTTGGCTGACATAATTTGATTTTTTTTCCAATTAATGCCTTTAACTCACAAAATCTAGAACACTAACTCCAAAACAGAAATAGTAAAGCATCTACAGAAATAAATACCTATGTAATCCTTAAGTGAGAAAAATACATGCAATATATCAACAGATTCTGGTACGTACTATCTTCTTCGTTTCTTTCGCACAATCAAGGTTTTTTGCTGAATCATTATCGTAGTATTGAGAAGCAATATTCCTTATATATCTCCCCGAAAGGTATTGAAATCATAATAGTGAATTTTATCATGACTCGTCAGTTTTCTTTAGCGAAGTTATTAGCTATAAAACATTTCCGTTCCTTTATTCGCAATGAATTAACTTCGATTTGCTCTTCGCTTCTCTCAATCCATTTAACGACCATTTTCATCTCGTGACGCAGTAACTGCAAAACCTTGTGAATTGGGTGAGTGAGTTTCTGGAAGGATAAGAACTTGAAGGGGCATTTCACCCTCTTGAGAGAAAACGCGCCGCGAAATGGCGTCTGAACTGTGGTGTGCGTCCCCTTCCCCTCAAACGTCCCTCGACCAGTCTCTGAAAGCCAACAGCTCTTGGTTTTGTCGTGTTGATAAACTTAAAACACCGAATATTGATTTCCGAGTCTGAGAGGGCGCTTGGGTTTTGGGATGGGGATGTTGGCAGCGACGGAGGCGGAAGCGGTGGCGATGACGAGGACGATCTTCGACGTCGAAGACTGCAAGAAATCGTGATGGCGGAAACGATCGTATTTGACGTGAATGCGGTGAGAACAGCAATCAAAGTGGATGCCTTTAAAAAAATTGACGCAAGCAAATCTATTTCAATTCTTTATCATACTTATGGAGAAAAGGTTGCATCATCTTCGGACAGGAGAAAATTGCGACAAACCGGGACTCAAATCCGGGACCACCTGCTATGGCCGCAAATATGAAGTTTGGAAAGAGTCTCAGTTCGGCGCAATTTTCTCTTGGTCGTAAACGATGAATCTTCGAAAAGTTTAATTCCGGATAAAGTTAAGAATCCAATATTATGGTAATTGTAGGTACTCGAAATTTCGTACTCGTATAATGGTAACACGTAGAATTGTACAAATCGTGAGTTGAACTATTCACATAAAGGTTGTGATTTATGTATATTTTCTTTTTCAAATCTTTGCGATCGTATGATAAACGATAAATAGCGAAGAAGACTACGTATTTTCCTTTTCAGCACACTCAGATATAATACATTACAGCAAAAAATCGTAGGAGTTACCGTTATGGTCTTAATGGTTGCTGGACGTCTGTGCATACTAAATGGTAATTTTGCTGTAATGGGCCAATAATGTCATCCCATGAATATAGAATAATAATGAATAAGAATATTATTACACCTATTGTGCTATAGTGCAGCTACGATAGATGTAAGATGAAATAAGTAGATTGTATGAACAATATACCAGCATGAACAATATTTAAAAGTAGGGACATAATACTGGACGAATTGTTAGTAAGGAATCCCCATGTTATTAAATGTTACAATCATAGGGGAGCTACGGGCTAGTTGTTACTATCTGATATTACGTTGCTCCTTAAAATTATGATATTACATTTCTTTTTTTACAAGTACTTTACTATTTGTTTGTAGTGTACCTATTCATCAACTGTATGCAAAACATTATTAATGGAAAAGTTATGCTTTTGCTAAAATAGAAAGTTTTCTGAAGAAAGTCAGCTGTTGATATTTGCCTTGTACTTCGAGTTACCTGAAACAGTAAAGAAATAACACAATTTTTTTAAAACAAAATTGTAATTCAAAATCCATTCTCATATTTTTTTAATTGGACCAAAAGACGCTTCATAAACGACATTTTATCGTATTTTCGAGAAGCGTATTTTATCGAACCAACTTTGGAAAAAAGAATTTAAATATGGTTCAATAATTTGTTGGCATAAGCAATCCACAATATCAAGTGGTTCATTCATAAAATAGCAAGATAAAACATTTTAAACCAATTATGACACAATAAGTCATCAGAGCTACAGTTTAAACAAACAAAGGATACATTCTCTTCTTAATTTAATGTGTGCACACTTTTTAACATTCCAACCATTCTTATTTGTGAGATTTGCTGTGGTCATCTCCACAAGGCAAACAGAAACACTTTTCAGTTTGAGAATTTCTTCCGTAATGCGTACATGTCCAATTTTTTGTTACGACTAACCCCAATGTATAATTTCTAACATTTTCGAATATTTCAAGAACAATATTGTGATTGGCGGTTAAATTAAAACTATTATTCTATGATAAAACGAATGGCAAATATATTTTTAAGTAGAACTCAACCATATAAAATTACTGTGACAATATTTTTTGTCCACTACTTGGTCTTTCACGACCATTAGTTGCGCCTTCATTCATTATATTGACAGTGCACCAGTTATAAGCATATCGTTTTGTGCAAAATCGGATCGAAATACTGGTATATGATATCCGAGATGATTGTACTTACCCCTACAATCCAGATTTAGGAATCATTATGAAAATAAACATTATAGAAGGGAAAAAATAACGCTGAGAAACGAATTGAATGAAATTTCGACACTGGTGAGAAAATGACAAACATCGAGTATTGCCTGGAGGGATAGCCAACTCGATGTTTCTGTGGAAATCACGGTATTACACATGAATGTTCGTATTTTCTGATAAATGCAGGAGTTGCATATGCCTAAACGTATTAAATGCTAGTCTGACAGTCCCCTGCTTGACGTTACTGTTTTCATTAGCTCATTTCATTAATGAGACACTGTAAATTACCGACTGTTATAATACACAGTCACAACATGATTACTAGAGTGCACAATGTTATAAAAATAGTATTTATGATATATTTTCATTCTAGTAATGCCCCAGGAAAACTTGTGATTTCATGATTAATATCGCATGACATAATTATTGCGTACAGTGTAATTTATCATCTTTATCATGTGATCGGTCTTATTTTCACCTTGCTTTAATGTTTTGTAGAAACAATATATCGTTTTAATATTTTCATCCGTATCAAGATGAGAACAAATTGTCTCTCTACAAGACATAGGGTTCACAGAGAGAAGAGTAGAGTTACGTCTTACGTTGCTTCGGCATGGAGCGTTGGGAGATGTGACCAGAAACATTTTCTAGCCGCTTTGACCTCCGTTAGTTATTTTATACAATTTATTTATACCACAAAAATAACGGTAGGGCAGATCCTATGGTCTGAGTCTCGCCACTAAATAAAGACATTTTATTATTATTGTTGTTGTTATTATTATTATAAAAATACAGAAAAAACAATTACATCAGTTATTTTGTCGTGTCTTAAACATGTAACATTCCAAGACGTTAATCATTACATTTGTAAAAGAGTTAATTTGGACCTGGGGAGTTGTCCAGGGTTTGTAGTATGAGTGTAATCTAACGTATCCAAATCTCAGGCGCCAATTCAGAAGTTCAGAGATCTAGCCAATGGCTTAATATATACACGGGTCATTCTCCATATCAGTGATTTAATTCACACCGATAGTACATTATAGTACATTTACTATAACCATGAAACAAAACATTATTAATTATTCTATGGTACTTTACAATGTGCTTTTTCGTGACCAAAAACGTTTTTAAACAAACGTATCTGGGCATGATATAAAAATAGTTTCTTCGAAGCTCCATTCACTTAACCATCTTATTACCAAATTTCACTTAACTTTTAGTATTTTTTCATTTATATTTATCTATATCTTCTCTTGTTCAGAGGAAGTCTATTCCTTCCAAGACGTGTTTTGAGAAAATATGCTGTACTCTCTTTTTTAATTTACAATTATAGTTTAAGATGTTTAGAAAACTTCCTCTTTGACTTTGTTTCGCACAGTTTCTTAATCTGGTTCTAGCCATCTGATCTCTGAGGTTAACTTTTGATGGAAAATAAACCATTTTTGTTCGTGTTGTGTACATTTACAAGTGAGAGACATTTTAAGCTTTTTTGAAAATTGTTCCAGGTTCTAAATTCGTTTCTTATATGAGTCAACGTCATTCATGTCTAAATCATATGATCCATACATTTAATGACAGAAAATATTGCTATTCCGGAAACTTTAAAGTTGAATGTATTTTCAAATGGATCTTAATATAGTTTCTGGCAAATACCGATTACTTTGTGTTGCAAATCATGCGAATGCATTTCCTCATGCTACAGGTTCGAAAATGGTGTGACGTACGAAATTGTGTTTATGATTGTCTGAACACTGATTGTGACTTTCATTAAACTTAATTATTATCCTCTTTTCACGATTTTGGTATTTAAAATCAATGTATCGCACTGGAGGTGAATTATGTCACTATCCAGAAATAGGGCTCCATTCCAAATAAATCTTAATTCAATACTGATGTTTGGCTCTGATCTGTCATGTTTGGGAGACACGAAGTAGTTCAGACATATTAAAGAACGTACGGCAAAGAGTTTCACACAACTTGAGAATATAGTCTCTAAGACGCAAGATCCATTAACAGTTCTTTATTGAACTCGAAGAATAACGAGAGAGAAAAATGGATCACATTTTGTTTTAAACATATTGTATATTACTAACATTGGTATCGACTGAGAAAAAACAACTTATTTTACTTTTCTTTTAGTATAATTTTATTTGATGTGTATACTGAAATTAAGAGTTTGTGGCAATTTCCTACTCTTTTGCGTGTTTTATGTTTAGAGTATTTGAAAAGCTACACAATGAAGCAACAACAGTTATTTGTGATATTTTACTATTTTACTAAATCATTTATAAAAATAGGTGAGGGGACTAATCGGGGGAATCTGCCTTGAATCTTTAATAACACTTTCCACGATTATTGAAGCTATAAGCCCAGATACTGTTCCATCATCCATTTTTCGTTTAGATACCATCCCTGCTACAAAATAATCGTAACTAGCGATATGACAGATCTGACGTGAGATTTCAGATATTTGAGGAGAAAAAGTATACATTGTCCGGTCTTATCTACTTTAAAATCGTCCTGAATAATTTTCATATTTCATACTTTCTGAAAACGGGCTCATACTTTAAAAAGATAACAAAAAATAGTTAATTTTTCTGGAGGAGGAGAGGGGACAAGTGCTACCCTTTGCTCCAGAGACGAACGCAAAATGCTATCTGGTGAAAGAGTCTGAACCTAATTATTTGCTAAATATTCTAATAACTGCAGTATGCGATACACTAAGTACGTGTATGTCTTATAATAGTTCGCATGCATAGTTTATTTGCATTAGTTTGCATTATAACATAAATCAATATGCATCGTCAAAGGTCAGGGGAAAATTACGTCGGACAGGGACTCGAACTCGGGACGTCCTGCTCTGGCCGCAGGTGTGCTAACCTCAGCACCACCCGCCTCGACTATCTCAAGCCCGTACAGAACATACACCGGGCCTGTTCTGGTGAACGATGGCTATTGACGATACCAATACTCCTCCACGAGGTGCTCGGAAGTTGTGAGTTAGAAAGCAGCATGATGTTAAATAGCTTAGTTGGAAATGAGTCATTATTGATAACTGAAATCAACTTACTCCGATATACTTGAAGAATGTGTCACTAAATCCGATATACGTGAGAAACCCACACGAATGACAAGTCATTCCTTTTATTTTCACCTTAGTCCGAGCTTTCTAGTATTGAAAGAGATGGAATGGTTACCGAGGGAGGGAGAGATAACAGAAAAGAGAGAACCTGTGAAGAAAGGGACCGTCGTAGATAACGCTGCACCCGTCGTGGTTGCTGCCACTTGTTGCAGATAACTGCGGAGGCCCTCCGCCGCCGTCTCGGCGCTCTCTGACGCCGGCGCAACAGCTGCCGCCGCGTCCATCGCCATCGTTCGCCGCCGCTGGCACTACCACTGCCACTGTGGTTCCCAAACGCGCCCTCGCGCCACGACGTCCCGAACGACGACTCTGGTGAGTAGAAGCCGCGATTCGACAGAGACATCGAGAGAAGATTCTTTCTCTTGAAAGAAAGTTATATATA
>NNCF01126069.1:2253660-2291553 GCA_002313205.1 Laupala kohalensis
AAAAAAAAAACGATATCGTTCCTTTCTTATGCATGGTTGGACAACTATTTCCTTCATCTTAAACATCATTTGAATTCATTTCCCAACATCGTCGATGAATTTCAATTAAGACTTCAGAAAGCTAAAAAAAAAAAAATTACGTCTTGAGGTCATATTTTCGATATTATGTAGAATTTTTAACAATTAGATGAAGTGATATTAATAATTTCTATATCTATAGTAAATACGAGGAAAGTAAATAGTATATAATAGTACATAGTAAAGGAAGAATTTTTTTACAGCTTCTGTAAGTTGATAAGAGAACAAAAGAAATGTATTGCGCAATTTTTTTCATTACTGATAAATACAGTATATTTAACAATTTTTTAATAAATAAATTTGACAAAAAATTGTCATAAATTCACCCAAATTTTTTCCCGCGTGGTACACGATACGATCAGCAATTTTCCTCAAAGACACTGCATTACCTCCCTCCCACTAGTGAAGGCACTTTTTATTATCTCTGTCAAATGTCCGGTTTCGGGTTGGATGTCCGACGAGGGAATTACTCTTGTGTGTCGAGTGGACACTGCTGCCTGCGACGTGTATTCTCAGACCGCTCAATTTCCTGAATGAAATTTTCCATTTTTTACGAAAGTTTTTAGATTTTTAGGGCTCCATCGTTTCCTCCGCGATCGCGGTCTGTGACATGAGTGATACGTGAAACACGTCGCGCACTCTTACAATCCGGCGACGGATGAAAAGGGGAGAGGAGCGAGTGTCATACGACGCGACGATTGAGCCATGCGTCCGTCTGTCCGGCCGGCCGGCCGTCTGTCCGTCCGTTCACCCGCCCGTGCGCCCTTCATCCGCATGTTTTCGTTCTTCCTCCCCCCA
This sequence comes from Laupala kohalensis, assembly GCA_002313205.1. Taxonomy (NCBI): domain Eukaryota; kingdom Metazoa; phylum Arthropoda; class Insecta; order Orthoptera; family Trigonidiidae; genus Laupala; species Laupala kohalensis. The sequence goes on from NNCF01126069.1 coordinate 2,254,537, forward strand.
CTTACCCGAAGGGCGACGCCGCACCGGGAAGCGGGACGGGCACCCCTCGCGCGCGTGATGGAGTGCTTGCCCAAATGAGCCCCGCTTCTTTCCCCCCCACACCTCCCTCCTCCTAGTCACCCTCCTACTTCCGGTGGACGTGACACCGTTCGATAGAGTGTTTTTCGTGAAATGTCCTCTCCGCAGAGCGAGAAGTTCAAAACACCGAATTTAGTTGTTGTAATACATTTACTCTATTTCTTAAACACATTTTATACTAACTCCTCAGTTCAATGATTTTGTTTATATTCTATAAATTTGGTCGAAAAGAGAATAGGCATCTGAAAGAGTAATGGAAAATCGGCACGGATTCATGCTCACAGATTCATGCTGTCTAGTATTAATTTGCAACCAATACGAAATCATTTTGTTTTCTTCCATAATTGATAGGTTGTTCGTGAATTAACAAACGTATTTAATTTGTGTGTATGCGTATTAGGATATTGAGAGAGGAAACGAGGACGGGAGAGAGATCCACTGCTCCCACGTCCTAGTGAAATTTTTCAATCCTTTCTTGGAAGGAAAGAGTAGTATGCGGTGTCTCGGAGCAAGTATTGAAAGTTCTTATTCCACAAGTGATTTAAAATATCTCTTTAAATGTCTTTTGTGTATTTCCTCCCTCCCATTCCTTTAAGAAAATAGTCGACCATTTTGGAAGTTATTTGCGGTGTCAGGTTTCCTTGGTAATCGTTTGAAGCTGTCAAAACATACCAAGCTGATATTCGAAAAATTCCTAAATGAGTCATTATGTTCCTTAAATAGTTTTACTTGCTTAAGTATGCATAGAATTACTTCTAATAGTTGGAAATGCGATTCCATTTCCAAATTTTGGACAGTCTATAAGTTTGAGAAATATTTTATTATTCTGCACCGCGATTTCTCGTCTTAGTGTTGTCGAAAGGTGCAGTGAAAAAAAACTATTTGGTAGAGATTTTTAATGGAATAAACAAACGATTTGGCCATCACGTGGATTCATGTACCAGAAATGAAAGGAAATTCACAGTTGTGTCATTTTTATGTTCCTTATCTTCATTATAGAAAAGAATATAAATATTTCTTGGACATTTGATAATTGTTAAAATAGTGCTGTGAACAGTATTTCTTGTTTTCAATATTGAGGGTAAGAGCTGAAATGTAGAATGTTTTTCATAAACAACGTGTGTTTAGGCGTGGGGCTGTTATTGTATTTATTTTAGCAAAGAATGCTTTAAAATAATGAAAACATTTCAAAACCACGAAGTTGAATATATTTGTTCATAAATTATGGGTCGCATAAATAGTTCGTAATAGGTTTCAACGAAATCCACATCATCTCACTACTCCTTGAATAGAATCACTAATGTATTGAATTCTTTTCATTCAATTTAACAATTGAATCGATCATATTCAGAGGGTTTTTTAAACAAATAATTCAATTATATATTTGTAATATTTTCTCTGGGCGCTGATGACCTGTCATGTTAAAAATATCTTAAACTAAAAAAAAAAAAGAGAGAGAGAATCATAAATCCTGACTCGGGTTTTCCCTTCGGGTAGGATAGTATATGCAGATTCTATAGACTCTTGCCTAGGGACGGTTGTTCTATTAATTATATTGTAATGTTTAATCTCGAATTTTAGTTACTATATAGATGCGATTTATGAACAATATTTTCCAAATATTTTAAATATTTCATAATAATGCGTATTTGTGGAAAAAAATTGTAATAAATAGAAATTTGTTGGTATTATGTTGATATTACAACACGTAACTAACTTTTTAATACTTTCTTATGAGTATGAGGAAATGTTACCTTAGCCTCTGACTTGAGTCTTTGATCGGAATTGATGGAATGGTACCTTGCAATCTTCCGGTGAATAAATTAGTTTCTTATCCTCCACGTAGTCGTACATAGTTTGTAACAGATTTTTGACGATAAATTCATTTAACAAAGTCGTAGAATGATATAATAGTTTGTTGATTCAACCATACTTCTCTTTCGCCGAAAGAGAGTCCTTGTGCATCCTCTTTGGTGGAACTCACCTTCCACCCTCGCACCCCTGACTTCAACAATACTTCTTCCCCTTGCTTTCGTCTTTCCGACGCATTGCCCCTTTCGTCGCCGAGAGCAAAGCGAGTGAGCGAGCGAGCGCCCCTGGTGGCAAATGGCGCGTGGCTGGCTGCCTGGATGGCTGCCTCCTGCATTCGTCGGGAAGCGATCGGCCACTGTTGCGGGGGCGGGCGCGGGCGCGTTTTTCACGTCGAGAGCAACAGGCGGCAGCTAACGCGCGTTCTCTTCGCCCACGACAGCGACGACGACGTCTCGAAGCGATGGGTAAACACATTCACAGATATTCGCGAATACGTTTCGGCTCAAGGAGACGTGTATTAAGGTATTGTAACCTCGTCAACTATTCACGAAACTTGGAAATATTCACCAAATTATTAAATTGATAATTCACACTATTCAATTTTACTGTTGGACATGGACAATTATTTTGTGAATTTAACAAATAATAATAAATTTATAATCTTGATGGCATCTTTGACAAGAATCGCTTTATCTTCTGTCACGTGATAAGGCTGACGTTTCCTGCTGACTGTGACATTTTTTCGTAGCTTTTATTGAATTATTATTTAAATTGACGCGTAAGGTATGAAAATGTGAACGACATTGCGTTTCTATGTTATTTGCTATGTTTTTGTTGTTTTCTTAACCCAGGTGAAACCGATACTTTGCCAGAATTTCAAAAAATTAACCGTCGCAAGTTTCTAAGTGTAAGCCAATACTAATTTAATGTCATATAATCGAACATTTTGTGCCGTAATAATATAAAAACGCATAGGCACGGGATATAAAATGATTCAAACTATCACTTGAAACATTTTGGGGGGTTCTTTAGCTTAGTCGCTATAACAGATATAACACGGTAATATTTTGAATATTAATCCCATTATCAGGGGAAAATTGGGGTAGCCGATATTACTTGGTTGTATACTAAAAAATATTCCCTTTTTAATATGAGAAAAAGCATTATTAACCCTCTTAGAAGACCTATTGACCTACTTTTTTAATTTTTTATGAAATATCAAACACTTATTGCGTGACACAATTTTTGTATTTTTTTAATCATCCATTCCTTCCCTCTCGACTCTTTGATGGATTACCTCGACCCCTCTATTTCCAATGTGAGACTTAGATTTCATAAATTTTGGGTAAAATCAACCAAAGAGCTTTATGATACAGTGTCTGTTTAGTAGTCAATTTACAAACTATCATATTATTTGTGTCGCAGTTCGTCACTATTCACATATTCTCTCCATGATTGAGTAACGTCATATGAGAATGACAATATTGAAATGTTGTTTACATTTGTAAATTTGAATATGCAGTAGAAATTATATTATCAACGTTAACACAACTTAGGACATAAAAACTTTTTTAAGGAAGGTATATTGAAAAAACTTGTTGGATACATGTGATATTTTTAAGTAGTCAATGTTCAATTGTATTTGTTAATATCTGGTACATATGTTCGTAATATCGTTATTATGCGGGCAGTGCCTGTAGCAGGATAGGTGCGTTTTTCATGCCAAGAGCAACAGGCGGTTGCAAACTCGCGCTCTCATCATCCATGACTACTTCCAGCAATATGGATATAAAGTAAACGAACTTACAACAGAAATAAAAAGAAATATAGATAATTGATTCTTATTTTATTATGAAAGAAAAATCGTGACATATATGTAGTTAATTTGTGATATAGTTAAAAGCAGTAATAATAGTAATACAACACAAGAAATTGTGAGGGTATATGAACTTGTTTGTCCGGGATAAATGTATCTCTAGTGACAACTATCAACGTTTCGTGTACTATGGCCTTCTTCAGGGCAATGTCAGAGGAAGTCAGAAATAATTTATAATAGTTTATTGTCCTCCACTTGGTCATATGCAGTTTGTACTGCTTTTTTAACAAGAAATTTATTTCTTAACGATTTACTCTTGGTGTTATTATAGAACCTTGTGGGTTATCTTTGATGACAGTTTTGAGAAATAATTTGAGAAAAGTATAATATATGTAATTTATGGGTGTTCTCTCCTTTAAAATAAGGAATAGAAAACGATCAAAGAAGGATGGTAGCACGAAGAGCGGTGCGACTAAGGATAAGAGAAAAGGACGAGAGTATGCGGCGCCGCTTCGGCGCGAGTCGCGGCTGGTTAACAACGCACAGCGGTCCGGAAAGATGCTGCCAGTCGGATCTTCCCTCTTCCTCTTCTGTTTCTGTCCCACAGGGATGGCGCCGACCAGCCGGCCGCCCAAGAGACGCAACTCCGAAGATGCCTCTTCTCCAAACTGAGGTTACGAATAACGTCATTTCGATTTGTGTCAGTGACAGGTTCCTGACGTCATTACTAATGTTAATAAACAAATGGAAGAGATTGAATAGAATATAATGGAAAAGGACACAATGTTTAAAAACACTCATAGTGAAGGGCAAACGGAAACTTAACTTTTTAGGTTTGAAAATCCTGCAGAGAGCAGAATGTGTTGTAGTGTGGGGTTGATTTTCAATAGCCTTCATTATTCACTGATCGAATGCTTTGTATTCGTGAATTTACAACGAAAACATACTTTCGTCACACACAAAAACTGAACCTAGCGGTCTGTAAAGGGAGGAGATATCCCTATAGACTTCCGTTCTACGTGAATCATTTGATGTTAACTCAAACGTCATAGCAGTTCCAGCATCCCTCGTCAAATTAAGCCGTCTTATCCCCGACACCAAGTTTTCACAATTCATTTTACGACGAATATCCAAAGAGTGACACTAACGTTGGGAAATGATTCGGTGTGGCTTATGATAAATATCGAATGGAGACACGCGAGGAGAGGCTCTAATCTCCTTTCCCTCACTTAAAAATGAAAGGATCTAATGGCAAAGATAATCCATTTGAAGAAGAATTTTAGAGTATTATGTGTCCTCTACCATCCATTTCACCACCCTTTACTCTTGATGACATTCCTATATCACCCACCTCGACGAGATACGGGAGATATGTCGAGCATGCCATCTGACTCAATTGTGACATCTGACAAGGTTCCATCTTCTATCGTCAACACATTGGATTGAAGAAAAAGTAGTGAAAGAAACAGTGATTGACATTAATGGTTATTGTCCCCTTAATTAAGTGCTCTCACATGGATTCTTCTATCATGAATAGTGAATATACGTTCTAACACAAAACATCACTTTGCAGGCACAAACTTAGTTGCACGAGCAATGTTAGATTTCTGATCATAGTGATATCGTTGCATAATTTTATTGTTTTAAACGCTGCCCTGTCGCTGCCCGACGAAATGGGAGTTGAGGAATCATTAAGTCCGCAATATCTTCACCATTGCAATTCTCTTCTATTCTATGCAAATAACTTAAAACGTTGTGGTGCGGTTCGCAAATCCTTCATCTACGTTTTATCCTTATACTACATTTTCATTGACATTGTCGGTGAAGTAGTACGTAACTCATGATTTCATTGCGTCTTTACATAATAGAGTGCGAACAATAAACCAATTTCAGGAAGAGCTCACGTAAGATGCGCAAGCGTAGAACAGTATTTCGACCTGATCATCAATATTTTGTACTTCAAAAATATACCATATTTTACAAATACTATTATGAGTGATCGTAAATGTAGTTTCAAATCATAGATATCTCTTCGAAAAGAACTAGATTCGTGAGAAACTCAAACAAATACATTTATGTTGTGATTGAAATATTAGCACCAAAAGTTTTTTTTTTTCATTATTACTGTGTAGTTAAAAATTCATTGGCACAAATACCGGAGCATAAGAGCGTTCATAGTACCGATAGAACCCACACAACATAATCTACATTTTAGTATTTAGCTATCTCCGTACCTTATAGATCTACATTATTGATGAAATTGAATCTGCGGAATGTAAATTTAAAATGTGTGTGATTATATGTGTATTATGATTATAACCAGAACTAAATAGAGTTTTGAGAGTAGTAAATTATTCTCCCATCGAGTCAGGGTCGTATGAGAAGTATCATTGATATGACAGTAAGGCCAGGTTAAATTAATCAGCGAAAGGTTATTTGCGTTACAGAATATCAACATTCATTACTCATTAAAACATCAAATACATTACGAAATTAAAACATATTCAATACTCTAGAAACTTCAATGTAACTAGATTCGTTTAGGAGTAACACCTTGAAGAAATAACACTGAATTAAAAATTTTCAATCTTCGGTTGAGGGAGGAATTTCATTTTGTATCATAAAAGAATTTTACAATCCTGCAGTGGTATTTCAATGTCTGTATTATCATTACATTTAATGGAAAATCCAAAACACTCCCCTATTTTGCATGAAGTTTAAGGGAATAGCTCATTAAACGAGTCCATTTGATTCCATGTCGAAATACGGCATCGCTGTCGGTTATTTTCCGGTAATAGAGAGAGAGGTTTTGCAAATCATCACCCGGCGTTAAAATATGACCGCGAGCGATCACTGTCGATATTGTTTACAATTCGTCGACGAAATGTTGGCCTCCCACATTTGTGTAACGAAAATCAGCTGCTGGCCAAATGATCAACCTCATCGATTCGCTCCGGTGATCGCTGGAAAAGCAATTAGTGCACGGACTGCCGATCTCTAGCGCGGCAGTCCCATCACTGAGCAGAAGAGGGACCAATGCGCGGACGGAGTGCCATAAAATTTTTACTACAGTTCTCCTCCGATTATTTTGAATCGTTTCTGCTAGTTTGTTTTCACAAGAGATGTAATTTCTGTTTCTTCAAATATGTAATTGGCATTCCACGGAAATCTTGAAAATAAAACGGCACTTCCATCTTCTTATAAATAAATACTTTTATATGGAAAATAAGTCTATCACAGATTAGAACTTCGACGGACATCGTAATTGATTTTCTATGTTTATAATCTACAATTTCTAATTCTAATTGTTCTAATTAAGGAGATGATGTAAGAGAGGATTTATTGTTGTAAATGATCGTTGTCATTAGTGAGACATAAAGAATATTTGAAGAAACCCTGAAGAAGGTTGAAATAAACGATCGAAACGTTTGCAAGTCAAAAGGGCATATTATCAAACCCTCGAGAATAGTTTTAATTGATTTATTGCTGTTCAGAATTCCTGAAATGCTATATGAACTCCAAAAGTTCGGTACGTACATTTTGTTTGGGATAAAATACATACAGATGTTTTAACATCATTCAAAGCGGAAATTATGACAAGTTGAGAAATTCGATACTAGAAGGAAATTGATTTAGAAATCGCAAGGGAGGAAGAATTTCGAGAGTGTCCTTTCCCAAACCAAAAGTGTGAAGGTAAATGACAATTCTTTTTCCAGTAGAAGACAAAGCCATCATCGTAGCCAGAAATGTATTTCTAAAGGACACGCAGATTTCTCGCCAAAAATATATTGAAGTTGTATTGAAAGTTTTTTTCTCATTTGTCATTATAATATTTTAAATATGTCCAGCTGATTTTTTTAACTCATGACCGATTTATCTTAATACATAAACAAATGGGTAAATAAACGAATTTTATACAGATGAAGTTCGGGAAGGGTCCTGACCTTCCAAGCTCCCCTCCCCTAGCTAAGGACCTGGTTACATAATTTTAGGGAAATATGTTTCTGAAGGATAAAATATTTCCAATGTAATCCTTTTCTACGTTAGTCCGGGCTAAAAAAAAATTCGTGAGCGAGATTGTTTACTGAACTCATTCGAATACCGGTGATTTGATGGTACTTTGACTCTACAACTTGCGATTTCCTGATTCATCCCTTATGGAAAAAAATGTGGCGATATCATTATTGTCGTCTTGAAGTCGAAACAAAAGCCTTTGGTGTCAGACAATATGGATATAATTCTCTTTGTGTAGTAGTAATAAAAAAATACAAGAAGCGTCTCCACGCAGTGGAACTCGCGAAGCCATTTTTTCGCGGCTGGTAGAATGCCTTCCAGCGCAAAGTGACGCGAGTGGTCCCCCCACCCCTACCCCTTCTAAAGCGAGCGGGCGGACGCGCTCTCCTCTCCCGAAGACGTTCGATCCGCCGGAAATAGCCCTGCGCGGGAGCGAAGTACGCGGGGGAGAGTTGGAATGGCGAACTTCGAGTGATGGAGAGGATTGGAAAGAAGGGAAAAAGGCACAATTCGTGAGTGCGTACGTTCATGTTAACAACCAACGCTGGTGACTCTGCCCCGGCGTTGACCTCGTCACCTACTAAGTCTTCTGGGTTGCCACCGCCAACAATGTTTCATCCATGCAATCGTTTAATCACACTAGTACATCCTCTCTTAAATAAACCTCCATACTTAATTGTTGAGGGAATCAAAATTTTCACTCACATCCAGTGGGCGTACAGATTTGAAATTTAAAATTAACAAAGATATAGTAGTGCAATAAACGATAAGATTCGAAAAAATAATAATATTCCAGACGATAGAATTGTGCAACATCTTGGAAATTTGTTCACTGTATTCAGAAACATTTTGATTGTCAATTTCAAACCAAATTTATTTTCCAAGTCGCAATATTAACACAAAAATTGAAACGATGTAAAAATGTGGAGTTAAGAAGATTTCTAATATGTGAGATCTCTTTCAATGCTCTGATGTGGCAACGAACTCACGACAATTAGAATTAATTGGGATTTTAAATCAAGTATTAAACGAATAGTACATATTATGATTTCCTCAAAGTTCAAGAAAGATCGTTTATTGTGATGCCTAATTTTTTGTAATTGGTTAAGTATGATGGGAGAAAAAAGGATATTTACAAAAAAGTTTTAATAATCAGTAGTGTGTGCAAAACAATTTACGTATTGCCGAAATATTTAAAACCTTGTGGCATCAAACAAGCCAAGCGCTTGTCTTAATCACATCGTCCGCAAAATCCTCCTCTACACCCTCTTCCATCCAGCCTTTCCATTTCCTCTCCACTCCAGCCCTCCAACTCCCCGTAGCTCCTCGAGCACGCGCGCACCACGACGTGGCGTGCAAACCGCGAGTATGTGTGGAATCGATCTCCCTATCGATTCTTTGCCATGACGAAAGTTAATTCGCGTTGGTGGAGGACCGCGCAGGGTGTTGTGGGGGAAGAGAGGGGTGGCTTGAGGCGTATGGGGGGGGGGCAGCAAGCTTGCGCTGCCACCGAGCGTTTTGGCGGAACGTACGCCGAGGTGAAGGTACCCGCTCGTTTGTACGACTTACCTTCTCGAACTCGAAATTCCGCGCTAATGAATGGAGGGATCGATAGTCGTTGCAACTTCGCTGGGGGCAGAGGAGAGTGGTTGTTGGGCGCCACTTTGTCATGATGCGAACAAAAGCACCGCTGTTTTGGGGTAGGAAATATCTGTTGTATTTGAAAGTTCGTGTAGAACGGAGTTGTAATTAGGTATTTCGTAGATGGCGTTGTTTTCAACCAAAAAGAGCTCTTTGAACTTTCTAGGAGATATTTGATATGTTCTAAACAAATTTTTTGATATTTTCGGGGCAGGTATACTCTAATTCGTGTCATAAAAGTAATGAGAAATGATCCTTTTTTTATTTACCAAATATTGCTGGATCGCGTACCTCAGAAACTACCGGTACACCGACCTAATATTGGAGGTTCTCAAATCTTGCTGGATGTCATTTTCTGTACCTCCTGTACCGCTTATAAAAAGATCCCCCTCCTTAAATTGTGAGTGAATGTTTTCAGCAATTTCCAGAACAAGGAAATGGGAAATATAATTTTAAAGAGCAATTTAAAATTTGTGAACGAAAAATCGGCACATGAGGCTTGCTTCTTCTTCCAACTTAATTGTAAACAACGAAATTATTCTTACTTTGGGTGTTAAGATGTGGAGAAAAAGATATTTTCTACCTAAATGAGATAAAAATACAACAAGTAAGAGTTTCTTGAACCACTAAATTACTTTAGAATGATTGAACTATTCCTCAAATGAAACATAGAAAATGTTTTAGTTCACTTTAAGTATGGCAAAGTTTTATCTTAGCTTTACCTGAAAAACAAAAATCAAAGTAAAATGAAACAAAGTTTGCAGAAATTACTTTTCCAAATTTTATGATATATTTCCAGAAATTAAAATCTCAGCAAAAGAAGTGAGAAGAACATTACAAACGTATTCTATGAAACTCACACAAGTCACTTTTTTTCCTTTCGTGAAATCAAAAAGATTATAGATACAACTCGCAGGTCATTCCCAACCCTTGATATTTAACTTATTTATTTTTCAACCCTCTGAATATTTAAGAATTTCAACCGTCGACTACCTTTTATTCATTTCTATGATGTTTTTATTTTTTTAGAAAAATCTGAAATCGCAAAATGTTATAACCAATGAAAACTTTACATTGTTTGAATTTAGATAAATCTTTCGCAATAATTATGAGTGTTGTAAAATTAATTACCAAATACTTTACATGTATAAAGAAAATATTACGAGTACATCTAACGTTAGTACTAACAATTTTTGAAGATAATTGGCAGATATCACCCTCTTCTAATTCTTCTTTTATTAAAAAAATCCTTTTCATTTAATTCTCCGAGGTTTTGGAATAATTCAGTTGTAATGAAGGAGAAATAAGACAAAAGGATGAAAGCGGGCTCATCTCACGAATTTCTTCTGACCGTTCGCCCTTTCGGTCCCGGGCACCTCTTGTGGCCTCGTGACCCGAGTCACCCTGAAAAGGGCGCGTGGCGGCTGCCACTCGGCAGTTTCGCCTCATTAGCCTGCACACGCCGAGAACGACCGACGGTGACGATGAAGGAAGAAGCAAAGGTGGTGACAGCGGTAAATGTAAGCTGTGCCAGGAACATTTAAAAACCAAGAGAGTATCAAATCCTCATCACAACCTTAATTTAAACTTTTCAATGAGATTGGCTAATATAATTAGTGACGTTCCTAGTTGGAGGTGAGAGACATGGTTCGCCTCAGGCATCCCGTAAGGAGTAATCAAAAGTAACATCAACACGTAAATTAGAACAAATACAATACATCATCCCATAAGAAGAATAAAATATAAGCCAACTTTTTAAATACAACTCAAATTTAAATATTGTACTGCATTTTAAATCTTTAAGGAGTAATCCTCTTAACGGCGTTTTAGAAGAAATAAACATGCTATAAAAATATATTGTGAGGAAACCTTTAAATTTGTGCTTCAAATATTAATACTCTAATGCGTTGAATGTGTACTTGTAAAAACGTAGATAATACATTTGTGAGAGGTTTGAATATGGTATCCATCAAAAATATCTCCCGCTCATTAGGCGTAGGTAAGTCATTAATTATAATTAAGGTACTTGAGAATAGTTAATGGTATATTACCTCGAGTGTTTGTTATAAGAGGGACGATATATAATCTATGAATCATGAAGTTGTGTTCACTGAAGTAAATTTTAATCATAAGTCAAGGTATTCAAAAAATAATATTCCGCCAGGGTGGTTCGACAGGTAATTCCGGTTAGACTTCAAAGCGTCAACGACCGATTAACAATTCTCATTTCTCTCTGGTCCAATGAAACAAATAATAATTCGTGATTTATAATTACTCTATAACCTTAAAACTAACCGAAACCGAAAAACCAATTCGGAACCTTTGATTGGTTGTTATTAGTTCAAATTGAATATTTAAGTTTTAATAGCTTTTATAAATCATTAACTTGATCAAAATCGTTACATTTTACTGCAGAAATTAAGGCTTCTTCGTAGTCGAAAAAAACGTAGTTTTTAATTAAAGACATTATACCGAGTATAATCTAACAATCAAAGTGAGTACTTTCTTGTTAAATACACATTTTAATGTCTCTTATTTGAAATAAAGTCATATAAAGTCATATATGTAAGATTCATATATTTAATTATTAGTTTCATTCAAACCAAAAAATTTAGTTAATAGTTTATCATATAAATATTACATATAGTTAAAGTTAAATATATTATACGTAAAATATGTATTTCAAAACTGAAGTGGGAAGCAATCTATTCTTTCGAATCTCAGAACACGAATACGACCAGAACCTTTATACACAAATCTAGCGGAACCAGGGAAGGAATTTGACTCGTGTATTATAGTTCTCCTTGGACGAGTAGAAATGGATACGCTTACGTCTCAATAGTGCATCAACAACATCAACGGTATCATCACCAAGTATATTTTGTAGTCCAGAGTGCATTTAACTGATCAATGACAAACCAATTTTTCTTTCTGCAAAAGAGGTTTAAAGGGAGCTACATAAAATGGTCGTTGGGCTTTTCGATGTGGTATTTTTGTATGTAATTTATTTCCAATACGTTCACGATAACGTTATCTGGAGAACATTGTCAAAAATTTCAATAATCTAAAAGATATAGAACAAGTTTAATTATTTGGACATTTTTCACTTTATTGATAAAGAACTACTGAATATTGAATGTATTAGAAAGTAAATGTTGATGTCATTAATGTTTTCAACGTTCATTCAATAGGTCATCGTAACCCATTATATAACGAATGCGAGAAGTGGAAAAGTGAAAACAACACAAGCAGAGAGGATTTACTGAACAGAAAATAATTAAAAATAGTTTAAACTTCCAACATCGTCATCTATTCAGATAAATATCGTTATTATTGTTTTAAATTTCGGCGTCAGATGACAAAATTAAAAAGAATTGCGCTCATTTCCCTCCAAGAAAACTCTTCTGGGAAAGTCTTGTTTTCATCTTCATTTTTTTCTAAATTGAATTTTACTGAATTTAATTTTTAAAGTTGTCAAAGAGCGGATATAACGTTTGGAGCATTCACAAATGGATCCCATAGTTTTGAGTTAGAACTGTTAGTCTTCCGTAGATGGATCTGAAGAAAACAAAGGAAATCAAGAAGTTAGGAAAACTCTCCCTAACAGATAAACATTTAAATGGATAAATTCGTGAATAGAAAAGAGAAAGAGATAATGAACAGCATGTATGGAACGATATTCACAAATGAGGTAGTTCATCTGACTTGAAGCACTAATTGAAAGGAATCGGGGGAAAATAGTGGAAATCATCGTTGTGATGAGGATGGACGCCTTATAAAAATTTAACTAATAAAACAAATACATTTTAATTCATATAATACAATTAAATGAGTGCTGGAAATACAACAACAATAGAAATATTTTTTATGTATATGGTTGGTACGTGATTTGGAAAAGAAAGGAAAAATTAAATTCTTATACTCAAAATTTCAATAAGAAATACAATTTTATATCGATCAAATTTTTTTACGATTATCTTTTAAATAAATTATTGTGAACTGGATCTACATTTGGGAGAAAGAAGGGCATTTCTTCTTTCTTTCGTCTGTTTTTTCTTACGTAATGTCCACATCCCACGTAGAAATTTCGAGTCGTAACAACGTCGTTAAAACGTCATCAAACTCGTGGCGACGTCGAAAAACGTCGTGACGAAAGTTGCCAACGTGTATGCATGTAACGTCGACTCAATGTCGCAGAACGGCGTCTATACGACGTAAAAAACGCTTATTCGACGCCAGGTAACCACGTCGTCACACGACTTTCTTAAGAATGTTGAATTATCATTTTCATTACAACTTTTATGGAAATTATCTATCGTCTTACCTTGTTAAATCATATTCTATTACTTGTGACACACAATCCGATCTGATAAGAACTACATATCCCACTTCATGGAAATCCTGTTATCTTACGACCTGACCTCAGAAATTAATAAAAACATACCACCGACTAAGTGGAGAATAGACGAGATATTTAATATGAGTAACTCATGTCTTTATTCAGCAACAGCGATGTAACTCACTGCATCCTATAATATAATGACACAATGTGAAAAGATCTAACAGTAGTACCATAATAGTCGCTGTTTTTTTCTCTTTGTGTTAATGAAAATTTGTGTTATTTAGTTCAGCATCTCTTCATACAGCGCACTTATCCTAAATCTGCTTCGGCTTTTCGAGAAAACGAGGGATGTGATTGATAATCAGGCCCTTAACAGGAAATATATTTTGGGAGAGGTACAGACTTCTCGCCAAAGAGTAATTAGTATTAACTTGGACATTCTTTGTCTTTAAAAATATTGTATGTGTTGAATTGTTAAATTCATGTTATTCATTAATTAACAAATGCGTGGTTAACTCCTCGTCCCCCCGCCAGTTCGAGATCGCCTTCTGGCTAAACGCCTGATCAAAATAATAAATTTCGTGTACGTAATTCAAAAGAATCGATTCATATCAGAATATAAAAAGAAAAGAGTTTAGCTATTACTATTTTTGGCGTCTACCTACTCCTTTATGTAATGCGAAAAGTGAGACACATCTAACAAAAATTTGTTTTTTATATTGGGTTTAAGATAAGTGATACATGAAGTATATTGGTGATCAAATAATTGGACCAATCTTCGAGATAATTACAGTTCAATATAACATTACGTGCATACGCTTAGAGGAAACCCAAAATTTGAAAAAAAGATGGATAGAGCATGTATCAAAATTCTTAATATATTCAATTAAGAATTATAATATAGTTAAATTTCAATATTTCTTAAATTTTAAATCAAGCTGAAATAAAAATAAGTCAAATTTTCAATACAATCTTATAATCTTTCAATATTATCTTTTTAAATTATATGTAATCAAGGGTGTGATATAGGTGAATATCGCACCATGTAGGAATATCGTCTTCGTCCGTACTTAGAAGCAGATATTTATGTAAGCGTATGTGAACTTATATTTATGAATACCTTTCTTCTGAGTATTGAATAAACTTTACTGTCATAAAAAGTAGTTACAAACAGCGTATTACCACGTGGAGAGCAAAAAACTAAGTTATTCTCCGGAAATAAGTAAATGCCCATCCCATCAGTTCTGATCAAGAACCCAAGGGCAGTGGCGGATTTAATATTTATTTATAAAAGTATTTATTTAACAAATATGTGTTGTTATCCATTTTATCCAAATATGTGCATTATCCACTTACGTGTTGTTATCTTTCTTCAGTTTAGAATGTCCCAGTTTCGATTCCTAACTCATCCCCACATTCATATGCCACATGACCATAGTTATGGTGTAGTTATGGTAGTCTTTATGTGTATAGTTTACAAATCTAGAAAAATAATAAAAACGAAGGACCTGTGGTTCCATTCGAATGAATACTGAGATTTACGTAATTGGTATGAGTATGAAGGTTCTCATTCAGCCTTGAGCATCTCAGCTTCGTCACATTTGTAAATAATACCGTGAAAATAAAATTCCTCTTGAATTTAGAAGGAGCGCGTGTGGGAAGGTTTGGAGCCGGAGTGGAGTTGGGAGTGGGGAGCATACAGAAGCGGTCGAGGCAGTGGGAGAAGGCGGCCCAGCGGGGCGTACCAAGTAGAGCTCCTCCAAAGGGGTCGCGCGCCTAACAGGAGCCTCCCAAAAATCCTTCCTTCCTCACATGCTCCGCCCAGCGAAAAGGAGCAGTCTTTCATTTCGCTCTTGGGCATATCTACGCAAAGTAACCTTACACGCGGAAAGAGTTTGCAATAGAAATTTCCTTCATTAGTACTTATCAACACTCTTCATATGGTTTTTACATTGACTGAAATATAGTTTCCATATATTTTTGTGGATGGATGATTGTTTGTGCATTACTTAGAGCCGTGCGTACCTAATATTAAAAAAAACATTGCTTTGTAGAACTTTCTTTCATTGCTCTTTATAACAACAGCATTGATATTTTCAATTTCTAGTTTTACTGCTATACGATGCAACTGATTCTCTTGTAAAAACGTTTTTTTAAATATCGAGAATATGTGAAAAATATGATCCCGTTCCTAGTTATTCGTAAGTTATCTTCAAGCTGCCTGCACAAATAACCTATATGTATTTTTATTAATTTCCTTATTAACATCTTAATAGAAAAACGTTTTGAAAAACTTAAATTTAGTTAATAAGACATTACATTATTTAATACGAGCGAAAAATGTTCCTTTTTCTCTCACTTTTTTCTTAATATTGTCGTCTTATTTTGGGAGAAACTCTGCTTTAGTAAAGGCGTTTTAATTCCCCGCTGTGGTAACTACTCTTGACAGCTTTTCCTACAATAATTACAGCCATCGTATTCTAACGATAAAGTTAACCCGAAATAAATTTGGCAACCACGCCTCAATATAAGACAGTATACACACGAGTAGCTCCGGAGCATCGATTTTCGCATTACAATAACGACGTGGCTCGTAAACAAGCAAACATATGGACGAACACTCTCTTAATTGCGCGACAAAGGCGGCGATGGTCGGCGTCGACCGCGGCGGCGGCACCCCCTAAAACCGCTGGGCGAGCGACGCGGGCGGCGGTGGTAGTGGTGAGGGGTTGGTGGAGGAGTAAGGGGCTAGGTAGCGGCGGCGGCGCGGAGCTGATCGATAAGAAGGCAAAAGCAGGGCGCGGAGTCTCGCCCCGCCCTAGCCCGCCGCCGTTCCCGTAGCCGTCCCGCCTCGTCCCGCCCGCAACCACGCCTTACCCCGCCGCCGACGACGCCCTGTAGCGCCCTTTTGGGGCTGGGACCAAAGCCTTCTCCTCTGCCACCACCGCGGCGGCCGCACGCCGACCGAGAACTGTGTCCGCCCGCCCGCTTCGCTTCTCTCTTCTCGCCTACGAACTTAGTGGCTGGCTGCGCGTGGCCGTCGCCGCTTCGCTTTGGTTAAAGACTTACGGCGATACAAACGAAGTCATGGATGGAAAAAGTTGATTGATATGTTTTCTTTATAATATAATGTTACTAGTAACGTAATAATCCCTTTTCTGCTTTCCTAGAAGAAGTAGGTTAATTGTTTTCATTTTATTTAATTTAATGTTTTAATTAATATAAAAAGCTATATAATTTAACCTATAATGACGTGAAGATGGTATGACTAATTTTCTGGAAATAAAGCAAGGTTGTCGATTTTTACGTGAAGGTCAGTAGGCTGCATGTTGGTTCTTTTCACGAGTCAAAAACTGGTGAAATAGAAAGTCTTTCTGAATGAAATTAGTTTTCAAAAGAATATATGTTGCAAAGAAATGATCCTAGCGTTAACTTAATTTTTTTTAAATCTTCTATTATTTTTATGAACTTTTTCTCAATGACTTAGAGATGAAAAGAAACTTTCCTGTCCGTGTTTATATACAATTATAGATTTAGCCCTCGTATGTTGTTTGATAAGCATTAAAATGTTAAATAAAATTTTACATGCATTTTTCACAGCCAAAGTACTACCCTTACGCAACTGCAACTTGAAGGGTGGTGTACATTTTCCAGAGAATTTAACGGCCTGCTATTTGCATAAATACAACTTATCAGCAACACCAAGTAATCAACTTTATTTATTAATGGGACCAACACATGCAACAGTTGAGAGTTTGGAGACAACTCAAGAGAACGAATTGAGGAATTACCCAAAGGTTATTTGTTCATGAAAGTAATTTCTGCCACAAGACTCTCTCGAGGGAACATTTTGAAGATTTACATCTGGTACACGTTCAAGAGACCAAATTGTTCAAACTTATTTTTATTTCTGTTGTTGGATTCTCATAGGGTGGTTTTTAAAATGTGATTAAGTGTTTCACTAAGGATAACGAATTGGTGGAAAATATTTGGATTTTTCTTTTAAATTTTTTTTTTCACAATCAGCATCATTAAGAGAAGCAATGATGTTACACGATTTAAAGAACTTTAATAGAAAAATTACTATATTTAATCACGTCTCATGTAGGATTTTGGCCTTCAACAGGTGTTTACATTAATAAGCTAGTACTCTAGAAACATGTCATGAATAAAATTGTAATATTTCAGAAAATAAAAAGATAATGGTAGATGTAAATTGCTCTAGTATCTGTAAAGATAGCAGTACACTTTCTTTAAAACTATGTTGGTACATCCTAAAATGACGATGGACATGGACTCATGGGTAATATTGTTGACTTCTGCGAATATGTTAGACGCTGACCTCAAACTCCACATTGGTAACAGATGAAATATTTTAACCAACAAATTTTGACCTCTAAAAGGCGAGATACACAGTTTCAATATTTTTATTATAAAGGATAAATTTTATCACTCCAATAAATGTCCAAATCGACGAAAGAAATCAAAGCCCTCCGGTTTCTGTCTTTCTGTTTGGAAGGTAGATGTGTCTTCAAAGAAAATATGCTTTTTCACGGTGCTATCGTGTCAGGAAGAGACAGTCGTTATAGTCATTCAAGAGAAATTCGGCTTCAATGAGTTGTGAACCAGAGACCCAAAGATCGAGGATTTAGGAAGTTTTATTATTCTATAAAGCGAGTGTGCAACTGGTCCAACGAGTATTTTATTTCACGAAGAGATTCTTAATATTTTAAAAAATCAGATAATTGTATACACTTAGTAATTTGAGCATATTGAACATGTTATTAATATTTTCATTTTTTTAAAATTTTGATAAATCTGACTGTTTTAAATTTTTCTGTTGTGTATGTCATTTAAAATAAATGAAATACCTGTAGAGAACAAATAACTTTATTTTTCAAAATAAAACTTTTTTTTTTGTTTTGAAAATGAGTCAAAATTCCGAGACTCAACAAAAATTCAATCATCAATTGTTTTAGAGACTATTCTTATGAGCCCTCAACCAACGGTTTTCGTAGCCTCATAATTCATTCAGTGAGTGAGCGAGTATGAGTGAGTGTCACGATCTGCAGAACCAGGTACCACGTGGATGAACGTTCTTGGTTGCGGTACGATAATGGGGCGTACTGACTACTCAAGCGAATTAATGATCACATCGACAAAGAAATGAACAACCGATAGGTTTACTGAGCGGGTTCGTCTTCTCTCCACGGACAGTTCCTTCTCAGGAGGCTACATTTGAAGAGATGTTGCCTTCAACCCTCGCGCTCGCGTTCTCGTGAGTTTGCGACAACCCAACCGTCATTCCAACATCTCGCGAACCTCCGTCCTCTCTGCCCTGCCAATCACCTGCAATCCACTGTCAGACCTCGATATCACGACAGTAACCGAACCATCCATGTATTACCCTGTTCTCTGGCGCGCTCTATCGGAGTTCTGCACGTACCCGATCTCAGTAGCTGTATCTGCGTAACATCTAAGAGAGGCGTCAAAGGTTTGCTTTTTCCTTGCAAAACAAAAATGCAATATGAAATCAATACCCTTTAATTAAAATTATTATAATCCACGACATACATCTGTGGTTTCCAATAATAACCAGGTAACTGTTCTTTGGGGAAGAAAAAAGAGAGATAATCTGTCAAAAATGTTTGTTTTCTGCAAAATTTCATTCGTGTAAGTATAAACGTAGTATCTTCTCTAATTGAGCAGAGTAAATTTACGCAAAAAAATCTACGTGACTGGGGAAGTCTGGACGCCGAAACTATTTCGTCCAATTTGTGAGTGTCTTTTATGTGTTTTCTTTTCTAGTTTTCATTAACTCTAACACTTTTTTATTTCATAGAAGATAGAGCTTAAGGATCTATTCCTAACAAATTATTTTTTCTTCTTTACAAAATATCATTGTTTTTTCGGTTTATAATACAAAAACGTTTTTCATCTTTGCTATGAAGTATTGTAATAGCACATTATATCAAAATTAAATGTGGAGGTTATAACAGAGAAAGGTTTTGGAAACTTGAAACGACCTTAACTCGGAAAACAAGAAGTATATTTACCTTGTTATTTCCGGAAGCCACATTTATAATAGGTTTCATTTACATTTACTCCATGCATAAATTATTTTTCTGAATGGGCATTCACGCAAAACCAACTACATTTATTCCTGCTTCGTTTATGTTAGCTTAATACATTCGTTCCTTTCCGAAATGTACTCTCTCGAGCAATATTCTCAAACCAATGCGATCAGTTTTAGTTTTATCGATACATCAGTGTTTCAACATCCAGAAATATTTCATCTTTCTATATTTTGATTTAATGTTGTTTTTGTTTTTTTGAAAAGTGGAGAGTTTGAGAACAGAAACGTATCCTTAGTTAATCTACAGTTTTAATTCATTGTAGAAATATGTTTGGAATGAAAATTAATTATTCTGATTTTCTGTCTGTGAAACATACAAAAATTGATTCATTAAAATATAACTACAAGTATTCTTGAATCATAGGTCAGGTTCTGGGAGGAAAAAAGGGATTCGTTTCCACTTCAATAATTTTAAACGAAAGTGATGAACTAAAACGATTCCCTTTATTTCCTTATCGATTTCAGAACGTACTTTAAGCCAGTTTTTTGTATAAGCTAGGGACTTAATGCCGGTTAGTAACACGCTTTTTCCGTCACCAAAAATGAGAAAAAGAGCGATGTCGGCACATTGTGCACTTTTTTACCCAAGACCAGTTGCAGATAGCAAAACGTCTCCACAAAATCTCGTATTCAAACAATGTTTGTTTTTGTCATTTAGTAACTTTGGAAACAACTCCAATAAGGTTTTGTTTGTAGTACAATTACAATTTTTTTTCCTTCCCATTCTAAGGACTTAAAAAAGATTCTGTGAACTGATATCTTGATAATAAGAATTTTTTTCGGGGAAGATCCCGAACTGGGGATTTTTTCAGACTCATGTCTACCCGCAGTACCTTCCTGTAAGAATTCCTTAAAATATGCTCTTATCTTATCAAATTGTGAGGTAGATGAATCGAAATGCAACATTCACATTTATATTATCAAATTTGAAGTTTCGGGCAAAGGATATGTCGACTGCTGAAATTAATCCATACGTATTTTGCACCCTTCCCTCCGAGGAAGTAACTCGAACCGTTCTATCTGGAATACGGACAGAATAAGTGTCAGCTCTTCTTATCATGTTGTGTTCCTTTGTCGACATAGACGTATTGAGAAACAGGACGAACTAATAAACGAATATATGAGTAGGAATACGGCCGTTCATTCGACTCTTACTTTTGTTGTTTTTCTTCCCATAGTTATGTGAGAAGTGAGCTGATAACAGTGGCATTCGTTGTAATAACTCTTTTTACGATGCGACTGGATCATATGACACGACGCGAAGTCTTCTTCGTTCTACAGGAAATGTGTTCCATTACAGGTATCGAAACTATGAAGACAAAGGAATAATTAAAATTAATAGTATTATGAAAATGTAATTCATGTCGGAAACAGCAAGTGTGAGGAATAACTAAATGAAGTTTGCAATATTGTGCATTCTAGATAGTTTTACTTGAGAAAGAATATTTTTAGTACGATACACTTGGTTCACGAAACTTTTACCTCGTTTCTGGGTCCCCCCCCCCAAAAAAAAAAAACTGCATCTACAAGAATATCTATCAACATATCCTATTAAGCAAAGAGTCTACGGAAGAGAGTGATTCAATGCAAGGTACAGTCGTAAGAAGGATCGACAAACATCGTTATTTTACGATCTACTTCCCATGCAATTTTTTTATGGATTCGCAGAGGAAATTTGAACTTTGTTATAATATTTTTTGTGGGGCTTTACGGCTCGTCGACATCAAAGGTCATTGGAACACTAAAAACTTGTACAGGTAGGGAAAATGCAGTTACGCACTAGGGAGAGCCAACATGACCCTCCCCGCGTGTGGGACTCGCCGAATGACTCAACCATACCCACTAAAAACCCTCCTGAATTACAACATACCTAAACATACATCAAAACATTCAGGACAAAAAATGAGGGGGGACAAAAAATGAGGGGCGACAAAGTATGAGGGGAAGGACAAAAAATGAGGAAAATGAAAGATATCCTAGCCCTCGCAACCTACTAGCGTCGGGATCGAAAAGAACAAGAGGTGACCAATTTGTTATAGTAACATTAGTTAATTTAATAATGACGGGGAAGACATGAGATCTAGAAAGCCTTTGACATTGCCTTTCTTCTGGACTTCAGAGTAAACAGTATCTGCAATATGTCAATACACGCTGGAGTGTCAATTTAAGTCCATTAAATGTGTTTCTTGGTCTTCACCTCCCTTACACTTGAACACAATTGACTGAGACGAGATGCTTCGTGGAATCGTTTTCGGAAAAGGGCGAACAACACCGGAGAGACGCGAACGCTACGCACTTCACTTCTCGAAGCTTCCATTCCGAGAACAACTCTTCCACTCTTGCAGGATGACTATTTCCGGTGTGAACTCTCCCCGTTACTTCCACTACAATGATGTAGCAATGACAAAAAAAACTTATTTTTTTGCAAAGAGTAATCGAGGCGATTCCTGAATTGAATGGAGCATGTTGGTATTCTTTTTGGGAGTTAAGATGGTTATTTGATTTGGATATACATTGATTATGAGTTTAATATACTTCAACACATGCCTTTGATCACAATAGTCGAATACTTGGTCGAAATAATTTTTTGGGGGAACCTTTGTCAGTGCTGCAACAACCAGAGGCATGTAAAAATAATTGTAAATATGACTTTATGAGCATTGAAATGACGGAAATCAGCTGTCGAAACTTTGTGTTGAAATAAAAATAGTCTACTTACAAGGTCGATTCAAATATTACTAGATGATTTTATCAAATTTTTGTGGATCCATATAGTATATTACGAGTTGGGGAAACATTGTAATATCATATAGGTTGCACCGTACCTTTATAAACAGTCAAAAACACAGATCTACATTTAATATATATTACGTGTGAATTGATAATCACAAAGCATGAAGTTTAGGAAATTTGAGTGATGACAGCAACTAGGCAGACCTGAAGAGGAGGTCGGTTTTTAGAACCTCGAAACGTTGTCAATGTCAACCTTCACATTTATCATAATGAAGAAATAAGAAAAGACGTATTGATTAAATGTAGATCTGTGTTTTTGACTCATTAAAGACGCGGTGCAACCTATGTGATATATCGATCAGACAGTCAGAGAAAGTGTGATTGTGTACATATTAAACATTGTAGTATTCTTTTTGTCCATTGTTGTATGATAAGGCCGTTGATGAGATCATATTTTGTAAAAACAAATAAAGAAAGCTTTTTCCGCAGAATTACCATCGTCAGTTCTCAAAGGGATCCAAAGAATTTGCGATGAACAGGAAATTGTGAAATATTCGTTTTCACGGGAACAAAACTTTATTAAAGGGAGGTATCAAAGTTCTTAGTTATTTTCCAAATTCTTCTTATTGTGAAAGCAATGGAAACTTTTGAAATTTATTTCCTATACTCTCCTTAAGAATCAGGTTCGTTTTGACATATATCCTTGGAGATTAGTTGTAAGTTGGTCAATCTATATTTCCTCATGTTGAGAAATTATCTTTGCCTGTCGAAGATTTCCATCGTGTGAGGACTACAATGTCATTTATAATTTGTATTCCCTCAGAGTTCCTAATTTTTGACGCTTCACTGAGTTAAAACTTTTTCTGTGAGTTGAGGGTTTCTTCGTATTGAATGGAATATAAAGTATGCAAGGAAAGTAGATTATGATGAAAACTATCACCTATGGTTTTCATTATTTCCTGTCAGTATTTATGCTACAATTAATAGGTCAAATTGTAAATGAGTACTAAAATGTTATAGCTCAGGAAGCCACGTTCTGAGCTGTATTATATTTTGCGAAACTATTTTCTGATTTTTAAGATTAATTTTTTTAAAGATTTTAAGAGTTATAAATATAACATCACACATTTTTTAACATCATATAAGAACCCAGTAAGTTTACGTAAAAGTAAATTAGTAATTCTGTTTTGCTTATTATATCATTCGATTTCGAGCATCTTCTGGAGTTTGGAGTTTCTATCTTGCTAAAGTTTGGATGAAGTAAGAGAAAAATATAGTATGAATAATCCATTTTTAATTTTTAATAGATGAATTTATTACAGTGTTAGTGTGGGATTGGTTAAGGTACATATGAATGCAATCTCTTAATTTGTGGTTAGCACCAATACAATTTTTTATTTTGTCTTTCTGGCGGTCTCGCAATACTGAGAAAGTGTTAACTCCCCCACCCCACCCCATTGAACAAAATCTACGAGATCACTTTAGATATTTTCAATCTCAAATTACAATAAACATATTTTATTGGATTCGGAGTGATGTCCGCTGGCGTAGGCCACGGGATTGATTCTAATAAGTTCCTGAAATCACATTAGAGTAGGGAATGAATCACTATAGCGTTCGGAATGAAGAAGTTCCGTTATAAGAACAATAATAGTGTTTAGTACTTAATTTGGCGAGGTGCGGACCATGAGGTCTGCTCTTCTCTTTGAGCATAACAAATATTTTGCTATTAATCAATAAGAAACAAATGGCGGGAGATCTCATTCATCTGTGTAAATTTTATAAAATCTAGATATGAAATGGAGGTTAATAGGCGGAGAGTTAGGCAGCTGATTGGAATATTAGAATCCACGTTAGGTAAGTGGGAATTTTCCCTTATATCTCAACGTCCAAACTAGCGTTAAGATCATCTGACATTTACAGAGTGATGGATTTGTACAGAGTTCAAGTGGCCAAAGCATGATTCTGGACAGTGAATCACATCATCTCCATGTACCAAGGACTGAGGACGAGAGATCTCGGATTGCTAGTCGTCAGCGATTCTCAAGGATGAAGGAGGGTTAGAAGCGGGAATTTGCTCTTAGCGAGAGGGGAAAGATCTAGAGACCCGGATCCCCGAAATTGTGCTTGAAAATATATATAATTTAAGAAAAGGTCAAGATCTGCAGAGCACTGAAGATACATGAAAAGTAGTGGGTCCGAATAAATTTAGGAACACGAGTTCGATTCCTGTCCAGATCGAAAGTTTAACATAATATCATGAAGTCATTGTGACGATTAGAAGTATGTATACCTCGTATATATGAGTATATGTATGCATATGCATATGCATATATAACCAGGTGTACATATTTAAATTCGTATAAATATGAGGTACTTGGTGTATATGTATATATAATATGTATAAGTGTAAATGAATATATATATATATATATATATATATATATATATATATATATNGTGTGTGTGTGTGTGTGTGTGTGTATAAGTAATATACCACATGAACATTCTTTACTTTCAATATTGTACGCTCCGTTTTTGGAATGGTGGTCGCTTCTCCTCCCTTAGTCACCGCTCTCGCTCGTGAAACGGTGAGCGGTTCGCGTCTCTTTCAATTGGTTTATGAGTCAGAAGCGCTCTCGTCCAGCCTGCATCGCCAGCGCCACTGCGAATTGCGTTGCTCCCAAAGGTCGGGAACATTGGCGGCTGCTGCAACGGGGGCGTAGCGGCAGTTACATCCCACTTGTTGCATGGACTAAACCACCCAATCCCCGACCCACCCTGCCCTTGTGTGGCAGGCACCGATATCGTAGTGGGGTCTTTATCTAGATTTGAACAGGTTTTTTCATTAAGGAAAATAAAAATAGTATTGACCGAAAACAAAAATTCAATTAGATAAAAAACATGTTTTGGAAAATGAAATAATGAACTTTAATTGATTCTATTTTTTTGTTTTCTTCAGTGGTTTCTGAGCTTGGGTACGACGGACTATACTCAGAGGTACGCCAGAAATTAATAGTAATGGCGAACGCTATATATTTGTTTCTAATGAAGAAATTCTTAGAGTAATAAATAATAGTTGTGTATTTTATTTTAAATGAGGGATAAGGACCCAGGTAATTATTTTGGGAACTGAAGTGTGAAAATACTCCAAATAAATGAAGAGGGAAAATGAAGGGATGCTGCTAACTTGTCTACTCGTCACAAGCATGTGCCTGCTTTTGTAGTGTGCCAGTACTGCATATGAGAGGGTTTATAACAACACAGGATTGTGATTAAGGGTTAAAAATGAATGTATCTGTTCAAGTTCAATAACACAAACACTTCAAAATACACATTCAATATTAGAAAAATACGTTAGTTAAATCCCCCAACATATATTTAAGCAGAAGTTGGCAAAACTGAAGCTCAATATCAGCAGCATAAAATATCGTGACAGATGTATAAGCGATCCATACGGTGAGTTTTTACCAGTATGGTTCACGAAAATCCTAATTCAATAATTTCCATTCTTAAGAAGGTACAAATACTCTGATTATAATTATAATGAATTCTGAGCCTATCAGTCTTTAAAGGACTCAAATCCCATCAACGGTTCAAGAGATATTTACATTTGAAAAGACTGCAGAAATACGAAGGTATAAAATATCGAAGGTACATTAACTACTTAACTAAGACAGTTGATGGATGCACAATACCCTGAATATGTAATAAATAGAGGCATCTAATGTTATATGCACTTGTCTCAGAGCACAGGGAATCAATTATAAAATACAAACATGAAATTATAGAGTTTACATTATATAAACTTCTGAGGCCATTTGCGATATGATGTCTTGAAGTGTGTATCTCAGTTGATGTGGAAATCCAGTCGCACACGCTGTGTGTCCAGAGCTGACCGGGAAATCACTGAAGCAGCAGCCATGGATTGCTGTCGCATTCATAACCGTACACCGCCATTTTCATGCTGAAAATGACCCAAATTGTTCATTAGTACAATGTTTAAATACATGTGAAACATAACACGCGGAGTCGAAGCGAAGGTCTAAGTAGGTACGACGAAAATACTGAAGCAAAATATGTGAGCAGCTCATCCCATGAGGTAAACTCATTGACGTGATGAGGATGAATTGGAAGATTCTAGAAGGGGTGAATTTCATTCTCTTGTAGCACAGCAGTAGTTGCTTCTTCCTTCACATTGAACCAAGAGGTCGAAAGCGCTTTCTCTTTGGTTTCTCGATTGCTGCTACAGACTTAAAACTGGTTGATTCACAAAAGTTCTCTCAATGACAGCTGTTATTGTTCGGGAATATTCCAATGTGTCATATCATGGACTTACATATAACTAAACCAAGAGGTCTTATGTACCGGTTGTTCGAAGTGGAAAACAAAGTTTGGTATCTCTGCCTGTCTCGCAAATCATTTGGTTTGGGAAACTCGATTCCCCTCTCTGACTGCTGCGCACAAGTCATTGCTCATCTTCCTTCTTTAAAAATTAAATGTGCCCAAGCGTTATGAAATTATGTATAATAAATGGTCAAATTATTCACTGGTCAAATCGGGATAAATGGTCCTTACCTTTTTTCATATATATTTCTTTATTCACAATTTGTTCAAGTTACAGAACATTGGATGAATTATTTGTAAGAAAATTTACACGAGTGAGAAGAATACCCATGGTATCTCCTCTAATGTAGTTTTGCATCAAATTTAGGAACTATTCAAATACAAAATCTGTAGTTAAGGTCAAGCGGCTTGAATCTCCTCTGTCTTCCCTCCACCAGAGCATTGTGCGAGAGATAGGGCGACAATACACAGTACCTTTTTTCTCATGTTATCACGGACAACCCACAGAAGACACCGCCAGGACTATTTGTTTGTAAATCTATGATACATAGATATCATGACCTAAGCAGAACAAGCCAGCCAAACAATCATTATTAGAGGACATTAGAGTTGAGAAATGCAAGAACAAATACTTATTAAATTAATTCTTCTCCAATACCACCATAAAAATTATGTTTTTTTCATATTTATAATAAATTGTTTTTACAACATATTTCAAAAAAATAGTTTCATGTGTAGCTCGCGTCCAGAGCTCTGAGAAATGGAGTATTGATGTGTGAACTTGCGATAAATATATCTAGTGGACAGCTGGCTTCTTTGTAGGCACCTATTATCATTATTTAGATTGCAAATACAAAGAGAGTTTCACAGACGCTTCTCTCAGCTTAAGCATTTTATTGAAAACTATAACATTGAGAATCAAACAATTGTATGTAATATGGTTCTATTTTTTTGTATCTTATGTTGCATTATCAAATATATTAAAAATCATTAATTGTTAAGAATAAAAGATAACTCATCTACTTAAAAGTTACTTGTAGAAATAATTTCTTTTTAGATTGACTAGAATCAACTTAGACCTACTTTGGAGATGAAGCAATATGAGGAAAAGAAGAGATATGTGAATCGTAGAAAGGATGGGAATCCCTGCATTGCAAAGAAATCGTTGAAAATTTACACATGAAATATTCTCATGGAATATCATACGATAGGAACAAGTCACTAGACTACGGATCAAAAAATAATTTTACATTCAAATTGCTTTAACGGGAGTTTTATAACTCTGAAATAACAATTTTTTCTTTAGATTTTATTTGTTATTCCATTATTTTGAATTAAAGACTTTTTTTCTTGACAGTAGTAAATTTAATATGCAAACATTTACGATGCAAAATGTTTGAAATATTTAAAATTCTACATGATATTAAGTTTACTACTCGCTCAAACAATTTTCTTTGTTTCTTTATAGAGTAGTCTTGTAATTATTGACCTAAAAATTAATTATTCTTCTCACTATTTGTGGAAAGGTCATATCGTAGCCTTGGAAGATCTGTTAATTCCTATCAATACTTTTATTTTTCCTGTGCAATCTGGTTTTCTCCATACGATACGCAATGACATGAATTAATAAAATATCTAGGAAGCATAGTTCAGTCAAGGTTACGCGACTTGCAAAGACACATTCTGATGAAATCCACTTATGTGACTTGAATTCGATGAACAAGTAATTCTTACACTATACAAACCATTCCTGAAGAATGAGGAACTTAAGAGCATAAAAAATCATTCTTTAAAATATATTTTCCCTTTTGAAAATATTGTTTCTATTATAGGCTGTAAAATGAATATCAAAGTTTAAATAGACTGTACAATTTTTTCCCAAAAAATAGTTGAAAACTATAACCATGTACACATTCCTAGTCTGAATTCCAAGTTTCCAGAATGCCGGATCTAAATGCAATTATGTTCATTTGCTTGACTCTAGAGAGAGCTTTTTTCTCATATGATGATATATTATTGTAAATATAATTATGAATACCTATGAATTTCTGATATAATAAAAAAGACGTAATAACTTAATTATTTTTACAATAATTATTATTATCATTTACTTGCTATTTCTAATTACCATTCTTGAAACTAATCAAGTTCTCCATTGTCAAACAAAAGTAAGTGAAACCACGAATGACAATAAAACAATGAATTTGGACATAGAAAGAAGCTGTTCAATAATAAATAGCAATGTCTGTTCATTCGTATTACGTACAAGCACAGAATTTTAATGCTATTTACGTAAGAGTTATTTAAGAGTCGAGCTCGGTTCCAAACTACAATTATAACTCTTTCTCAGTGCTTCCATAAGTTTTATTCGTTTGTCGTCTTAACCCGCCAAGAAATTTGCACGTCATAAAAATTCAAATTTCTATTTTATATAGTAAGTGTGACGATAATTTACAATTTTATGCACAGTTCACTGTATAAATCATCATACAATTTTTAATACAAAAATAATAATAGATTATTATTCTAGATAAGGGTAAATATTTAAATTCAAACGTATTATCGTCCCTTATAATGTATCATTGCAATATGCTGCGTTTATCCCCGTTCTATCTATCCCTTCGGAACAAGAGATTTAAATACCACGCTTGGAAAGTTAACTTTTTTAAACACTGAAACACAACTGTTCAAACTAAAATAGAGAAGATTAAACTCAATTTATATTTACAAAGAGAGAATGCACTTAGATAAATATCATTAGAATGGTCTCAATGTATGATTTGTACGAAGTCCATGTGGCATCTTATCTGTCGTGCATGGGATTACCCCAGTTTGAAAATCCCGTCTCCTAACCAGTGACGGTGTGACGATTTCTGCTGAAAACCTTTTATATCACTGCATCATTGTGAGTTAACATCTCGTTTGGTACTCGACGTCCTGCGGGAATCTCTCTACCACATCCCTCCAAAATTCCACTTCCGTGGTACTTCTCTGTTACTAATTTTGCCAACACTCACATTCACACATGCATAAACACGTGTCTGAACTGAAAATAAGCGTACAAATGAATAATAATTTTTCTTTGGGAATATTTAAAAGCTCAGGATTTCAAAGAGAACGTGTGAATGTCCATTGATGATTTCAAAGAGCGAATTCAAGGAATGATCAACAATGTTCATCTCAATGTCAAAAAATATGGAAAACAACTAACGCCATCGTTCTGAAATTATTTTTAAAACTTAAACGGAAGTATTCAAATAGTTTTCTCAAGTGTAATTGAAATTCCCAAAAAAGGACATTTTTACAAATTCTTTTGTTTATTTTTGACGATTCTAAAAAAATATCTTTTTTTCAGTCCGAGCTCTTTTTTTTTCTTGGAACTATTCTGGGATACAAAATAGTATCGTTTTAACTTCCTTTAATTCAAAACTTGTGATAGCAACGTTTCTTAGGTAAACAATGTTTTAATTGAAGAAAAATATAGTGGGAGAGGGGAACGTCTTAAGCTTGTCCTTCATTGTTTTAATACAGTACATTATAAATTTTCAATAAAGTGTCATTATATTCAGAGGGAGGGGTTGGGGGCGTTTGAGAGACGCTACATATTTCCTTGTCCAACGCCTAGAATAATTCTCAATAATTCTGAAAATGAATCGTTGTTGGCACATTAACAAAATTAATGCTTACATTGACTTTTTTTATTGACAATCACGAGATATGTAATGATAATTACCAGGTTGGGAATAAACATGAGATATAGAAGTGGGGGAAAATTCAGAAGGGGGGAAATTCTCTGAATTCCCCGCTCCTTAATCCGAATCCTGACGGTAAATGATCAATAGCAAAGATCAACTTCTAGAATTCCACGTATCTACCCTTCGTTTTCCACTACATGATAGTTGGAGTATAATATATTCTCATGCAAATCACGGTATAAAGAGAGAGCAAATCCGTGGTAACCTTGCGATATTCCAGATCCTTTTATGTTCTACGTCGTGACGGGGAACATTTCGTGACTCATATCACATGTCCACTAGTTGCAACATGTGCGTTGTCTTCAGTAGTCATTGTATTATCAGTGAGTCATTAGCAACAGTGACACTTGGACTTTGGTTGTTCTTCTTTACTTCGCCTGGGAAAACGAACATCGCATCATATGGGACTAGATATCCCTCATCGCCAGACAAATTGGCTTGAAAATACTAAAATCAAAGAGGCCACATACATCCGCTTGGCTAATAGCCCCCTATTAGCCCACCATACATTAACATAGATCCTTTATATAATGAGAGGTAATAATACCAAAACAGAAAAAAAACAGAGAGGATAAGCAATTTGCCTACATCGCCGAGCCCCAGAGACCTAGTAGTAGCGTCCTTGCTTTGAAAACCGAAGTACCCTGGTTCAAGTATCAGCGCTGTCGACTGTTTGAAGATGGACGTTGAAGAAGAACGTAACCTGTGCAATACACCTGCTGAAAGTGATCAAACTGGTCAAGACGATAGATAATGTCAAATAAATTGCAATAGAAATGAAATCATCTTCTGTAGTTAGCATTCGAAGAATGGTTTGAACCATCTCGTGGTGAGACTAGGCAATCCCAGACACACCTGTGATATGGTAATTTTAAGGAATAGTGATGGGGTGACAGTAATGCGTAGATGCAACCTGTGGTGGTTTCGCGTTGCCTTTCACAGGTACAACACAAGATGAAATCATCTTTATCTTACCCGGGATTCGATCCCAGAACCTTTGGTTTCAAGGATCACCTCCGCCTCAAATCAAGCCACCAGGTCGGTCTCCGGTTGTTACTGTGATTTAATTTTGGTTTCTGTTTGAACATATCCACATTGTGTTGTTGTTTTTTAATATCAAGAAATGAAGTTTCTTGGACAAGAACAGGGGCGTATATTTGACTCACGTATATACGACATTTGTTACTAATACTAGTATAACTATTATTAATGTAACTCTCGAATACACATCATAATGCATCAGTTAGTATTCAAATCTAAAGTAATTTTACATTCTAATTAGTTATTCGAGAGCACTTCGATTACTATAATAATATACTTCCCTTCAAGCAAAAGTCTGTTGTTCCTCTTACATTAAAAGTGAAAGAAAATTTCTCAAGGATTTCTTTCTATAGTTCCTGATGATTGATGACCATCTCCTTCCTGTTTTAAATTGTATTAGTAATTTGTGTCCGATTTAATTTTTTGCATACATTTACAATGACTTCAACTGTAAAGAATAATTTTTTGATCCCACATGTTCTTGAGAATAAATCTGAATATAATTCATGAACAGTGTAGAACAGTGACCTACAAGTGGAATATCTTTTATGACATCGGCCTCCAAGTGACACCTTCACAATTCAACTACTAGACTTTGTAACTTGAAATTGAAAGACGGTGTAGAGTGTCCAGAAATCAGAGAAATATCTATGAAAACCTATGATAACTGTAGTATAGCACATATACAAGGTATATATAATAGAAGTGCTAAGTTACTCGAATCAGGGATATTTCACAATACATCAAAACGTGGAGTTTGGGAATTTCCTACAAATCTAGCCCTTTGAGATATATTTCGCAAAGATTGCTAACCATACTACACAAATCCAAAGTAAAATATAACACTACTATTTCTGATAGTATACGTGAAAAATAAGTATTCACATTTATAGGAATAAGATAGTACTTACTATATTTTCTTAAAATTGTCTTAAATTTGGAAATATTTCACACCCACAGGTAAGTAAAGAATGGGGCTTAGGGGAGCTTATCCCCATCCACACGCACTCACAAAAGAAATTGGTGTACGGTCGTTTACACGCAGAGCGTAACGATGTGTTTCCCGAAGAACAGCTTGGGGATCTCATACTAATAGATTATATAGATTATAGATATATACTAATAGATGTAAGTTTTATAATGATTTCCATGTACTCGTAATTTACGCATGTCGTAGTTAAAAATAAAATGGGATACGTAAGAAAAGAACAAGAGACGAAAGATATATCTCATAAATTCCTTTACGTTTCAAGTATTTGTAAATTCGTTCTGCGTGTTTAAAGTTAAGCATACAGTTCTAGAGTAAAATAATTATAAATTTATTTTAAAAATATTCCATACAAGGATTTACACCTTGACACTAGGCTATCCCCCCAGAGGACTTACATCTAGTTAGTACGTGTTTGGCAAACACGGGGTCCCGAGCTGAGTCTGGCATTACTTCCACTTACTTGGGCCGGGTTCCTTCTTTTCTCTTTCCTGATCTTCCTTGGTCACCTCTTGTTCTTTTCGATCCCGACGCTATTAAGGCTAGGGTATCTTTCATTTTCCTCATTTTTTGTCCCCCTCTCATTTTTTTCCTCTATGGTTTGAATTTTGGTGTTGAGATATGTTTAGGTATGTTGTAATTCAGGAGGGTTTTTAGTGGGTATGGTTGAGTCATTCGGCGAGTCCCACACGCCGGGAGGGTCATGTTGGCTCTCCCTAGTGCGTAACTACATTTTCCCTATCTGTACAAGTTTTCAGGGCTCCAATGACCTCGATGTCGACGAGCCGTAAAGCTCCTCAAAAAAAAAGCACTAGGCTATGAAACTTCTCGTAGAGAAAACATAACTTCCAAGACAGATTGTTTGGAATATATTTTACGTATTATTTCCATACAAAAATCATACACACCTATATTTCTTGCTCATGCTCACAACGTGTTTTATGACTTTCTCTCGGTAGTTTCACGANTTTACTACGATAATTAGTCATCTAGAGCTGCTGATCAAATTCTCAAACTGTTCGTATGGTTTGTCGTTTCACTTTAATAAGAGCGTCACTTCCTGTATTAAGTTGCGTCACACGACACTCATTGCCGCAGCAGAGGAAGGAACTGCAAAGTTATTTGTATCGTATGGCGGTTTCATATCGACATATCGTTACCACAAATGTGGTGAGGAGTTGAGTCACTAGATATTGTTACTAATAATTGTGCCAAAGAAATGTAGAATCTTTGTGCTAAGTAATTCAGAGGTCAATCTAAGATTCGTGTCACAGATTATAATCTCTCAATTTGGATTGTGTCGATTAATGTCTCCTGATAAAATGATTCAAACAATTTTCATACAAAGGTAGAAAAGTTTATTAAAAAGTAGAGACTTCTCGGAAATGTTGTTGACTCAATCACATGGATCATAAAATCAAAAATTAGTGTGAAAAGGTATTTTATAACGTATATAAGTTAAAATCGAAATTATTTTTTATTCCGTATTTTCCAATCATAATGGGTAAACTACGCAATCCAATATAATTTACAATTATGGGAAAGATGGTTCTTGTGGTCTGGAACATGTCAAGAACAAAATCCCTGATATTGCTAAATATTTTATCCTTGAAGTTAACTCTTAAAGATATATCAATGACAAAGTTTTTACCCTTGATACCAGTCACTCTATAAAACTGAAGAACAACTAGAATTTGCGACACCTTTCCAATTCATAACATTTCCTCCCAAGATTCCATAACCACGTCATCCTCTTTCGCCATCCCGCATCATCAATGCAAGGACGATTCTCCAATGAAAACATTTGAAAAAAATGTTTCCCGTAACATCGTCTCACAAATCGTAGCGTCTACGGAAGGTGACGTCGGCTGTAGCTCTGTCGGCATCGTTTGTTGCCACAGCGGTCGCGCAGAATTCATAAATTAACAGCGACGGCGTGTGTGAGAAGCACAAGCTTAGCGATCGACTCACGAGTCGATAGATCGACAGTGTGAGAAATTCGTTGAGCAATGCGTCCGTGGAGGTGGCAATGAATGATGGAATGGAGGAAACGGGATGCAAACTGCCCATGAGCACTGGACCGTCAAACACGTTCATTACTTTAACTTTCTAATTTATTTAATATGATGCGGGTTGAGGTGTTTCTCAGAGGTTACTATGTGCGTAAGAAAAATTCGTGGTCTGGTATGTAAGGCAAGCCTTTAAGGTTGGACGATAAAGAAAAGAACTCGAGTGCTCTATACTCGTCTGATGATGGAAGGAAGTTGAAATATTTAAGAAATAATACATTTTTGAATTCAGAATGCATGCTGTACATTCTTTTATGAATTTCCAAAAATTGTACCACGGTTCTCTCTGGTAGTTATCGAATACTTAAAAGTTGCATTTATCTCTTTGATGAATTATTTTCCGCTTGTTGATGATACATTGATTTATAATCTACAGAAGAAATTTTTGGTGGTCACTTCATATTTAATTTTCTCGTGTAACGTTTCTCTTATGCATTTTAGACCAAACGATGATTCAATTTGGACTATACGAAATGGATAACTGAATGCTACCACATGGAAAAATATGAACCTTGATTATTGGATACCCCAGATCAAGCTTACAGTTGGTCAGTTTGTACAACCAAACATAATGTACGAAACTGCTACCTTCGCACTCCACACTAAATCCTTTTTCCTTCATAAGTGTGTCGGCCTTTCTGGAACACGCCGAAGTACTTCTTAATAAATGTCACGGTATTTTCTCTTGTGACGATTTTTTTAACACTTCAGGTGAGAATTTTTGTAGTTTTACACCATAAATTTGTATATTGAATGTTTTGTCCTAAATTTCTTTTTTCCTTTACATTCTTCTAGCATACCAACTCTTCGGACCATCTCGCGTTACTTTTACTTAGTAGTATTTTACATACCAAACAACTTTCCCTAATAACAAGTTATTTAAATTTCCCTTCCAATCACAAAATATATACATAGAATGACGCTAAATTTGAAACGATCCGCAATTTAAATCTCATTTTTACACTTTTATATTTTACCAATAAAATTGCATTTTCAAATTTTTTACACTTTTTCTCTTGTCAAGGTTTAGTTACAAATTCATTTCAGTTAACGAGTAAAATTAACATAATTTTAAGTAAGTTTTCAACAATATACTTGTATCATTAGATAAATTTATAATCATTATTATAAAATCATATTTTCATCTACAAAATCTTCTACGAAAATCAAAAAAAAAAAAAAAAAAAAACAAAATGGCACTAAATTTATTAATTTTATTTCGATACCTTTGTAAAAAAAATTGTGTCGGGGTAGGAGAAGCCAGTTTTAGTCAATTATTTCTGATATTTTTTCTAAATGTTTGAAGTAAATATCTATAAAATTCTTCCGTTTCAGTTTTACCGTTTGGTGAGGACAGTTTCTCTCAGTTTTGAAGTGAAGACTGGGGACAACTACTCCCACAAATTTTTAAAACGGTTTTTGGAGGGGTACGTTCAAACTTTTCTTGTCGTACAAATTGTTACGTTTGTAAGTTCGATTTCTATACTCATTTTAAACGGTGCAGATAAAATTGTTCGTAAACTTTTAGAATATAATTTTGGAAAAGATGATCGTTATTAGAACTTACAAAAGTTTTTGTATCAGATGGCTTTGGCTTCTCTCTCTTATAAAAGTGATGTCTACTGAAAATTCTCCTTAAAAAATTGAATTGTTAACTATAGTTTTACATAAAGAATGAAACTTTTTGTTTTGTACAACAAATGTGTGTACAATTCATGAAAAATTATGCATATTTCAGTTTTGCAAGAACTCGTAAGTGGAGGTTGGCGACATTGACGTCATGAAACACCCTTATTTATGGAATTTTGTATTAAAATCAAAACTCGGGAAATCCCCATCTATTTAATCATCATCTCAGTTTATGACTTATCTCTATAAAGAAATGAGTCATAGGTAAAAAGAACTTCATGGAATGGTACTTACGAAACCTGCTGACTTCGATAAATGAAGCTAGTCGGTGTTTACTTCTTTATTTATCCTTCTTCAGGAATGAACGACCATCATCCTTTATCAGTGAAACAATAATACTTCTTAGAAAGATTCATAGACGCAATATTCGCTTCCGAATTGCAATAACCACGATATCTCTTGATGAAACTGTTTTAAAATCGTCTTCATAATACGCCTTCATTTATGGAAGTTTATCTCTAGACACATCATTCTCATATAATGTTTCAAAATCTCTTCTTTCTTTCTGTATTCCATTCTTTCTTTCTTTCTCTCTCTCTCTCTCTATATATATATA
>NNCF01126069.1:2291674-2311591 GCA_002313205.1 Laupala kohalensis
CTTCCTTCCTTTAACCCGTACCTACCTCCTTACGTGGGTATATAATCAAGGCAGTGTGGAATTTCCGTACGATATTGCGGATAGTCTGGAAGTCACAGAAAACTAATAGAATTTTGCGGTTTGAGGAATCTTCAGTGAATTTCCTAAAATATGAAAATATAACTGGGATTTTCCATTTTATATCTGAGTTTCTGTTGTTGAGCTCTTACAAATTTAGTCCGGTTAATTTATTGAGTCATAGGAAATGTGTTTACTTGAGTGCTGCGCATTCTATTGAACTGGAGACTAATACGTGTATACCACGAACTAAGTCTTTCTCTCCCCCACCCTCTGCAAAAACTGGTAATTAATTATATGGGAGAATTTACAGAACCAACGCCCTTGCAATATTATAAGAAATATGTTGTTTCCTTAACATGGAGTATGAGAAATCTTTAAAGTTAGCTAATGACGATTTACCTAGAAGCAATTAAAAAATCCAAAATATTTGTGAAAAATTGAGAAAGTGTTTCGATCCATGTTATTCATGTCATCTCCTAACGCTACCTGTCTTCTAACGCTACCTGTCTTCTAACGCTACCTTCCTGTGTCTCACAAAACGAGGTATATATAATCTAAACTACAAGATCCTGTAATCATACTACTATATAAATCTCAAACACAGTTGTCTTTTAGTCTGTTCATAAATATTTGGAAGACTAGCAGTTATTAGTTTAATCTTTCATGTATAGTTTAATTTTTTCAATATGCTTGTACAAGAGGTTCCAGCGGTATAAACCTATTCGTATTAGCAAACAACAGAAAAACTACAACTATTATTTACCTTAACGCAATATATAGAGGTAAATATTGCGCAATATATATTCAGTAATATAAGTGGGTCCAATCTAAGATGGTAATATAAGCGACATAATATACAAACATTTTTTTAACTTTATCAAAACGTTTCACAAATAAACAAATATAAACAATGAATTGTTTATAACATTATTTAAAAAAATTAATGAAAGTATATTTTATAACAGTAAAATTTTGTGTTTTATTCTAAAATTATCTACAAGAATCTACAGAATGGGAGTGGTATGAATCAGCTAGTCTTAAATACGTGGTTCTTCTCCTATATGTAAGAGAAGAAGCTATACGTTATAGCAAGTCGTTAGCTAGAACATAGAAATTAGCCATATATAACCAGTTGCAAATATTTTATTTTTATTTTATTTAATGTCTTATGGCGAGGATCGGACTATTTGGCCCGCTCTTCCACCTAACCCTGACTGGAGTAAGGGAATTGGGAAGGAGAGATATTTTATATTGAGTTTATGAAATCCTTTATTAGTTTACTAAGCGAAGGTAAATATTCCATATCCGGTAGACAGATAGTGATTGGTCCCCCTCACTCTCCTATATTTAACGCAAATATGGTCTTATTATTGTTACCTCGAGACATAATGAATCAACATGATTATTTTATTTGTCATGTCTGAAATCTCTTCTTCCGTAAGTCTGGAGAGTTCATAAGTCATTCATTTTCACAATGTTCTTCTTTTCACAGAAAATATACCTTATTTATGAAAATTGTAATAATAATTGTTTGGTAGTTAATTGTTTACTGTAGTACATTATGAACAGGATATCATTTGGATGTTATTTCTAAATACAGCTCAACATTATGCAGTCAATCACTTTCTTGTCAACTCAAACATTGCATTTCAGTGACAATATTGTCACATGGTTGACAATAAGTTAAATTTACTAATTTTAACCAGTAGCAGTGAGACGCGTATTAATGAAAAATGAAAGGTCAATTTACGTTGAGACAGGCGATTAGAAAATTGATTTTCGGTAAACAATAATTAAACTTTTGTTCTCGCTCTCATGAAATCATTCGGCTCTGGCTAATGTTCTCCAAAGATTTGACATTATAAATTCCACAGAAGACCACCGCCCATTTATTGACGCGCCTTTCCGATCGCTACACAACCCAGCGGAAGTGGGTGAGGAACGGAAGTGGCGGGTGTCCGCTGCGTTCAAGAGCTGACGAAAAGGCGACCGACTTCCGGTTGTCGCCTCGTTCAAACTCTTACACTTCTCTTCCGCTCATCTAACGACAGAGGATCTCACGAAAACTATGAGATGTCACCACATCCGACCAATAGCCAAATGGTGAAGTGTTGTTAAGTAAGTCCCTGGTTAGATATCAGTCAGCAATTTCGAAAACTTGTTGACAGAGTCCTGAAGATATGTTGTCGAAGGACCTATAAGAAGAAGTGTCTTAAGTCTCTGACGACTTTCAATTTATTTTCAAAAGGATGAATTTAGAAGTCAATTGACGCATATGAATAAATCAATGAGAGTGATTTCCATCCAATGCATTTATGGTATTTGTAAGTGGGTATGTGGTAATTTCTTCAAATATTTTAAAAAGATTGGAAAATATATTGAAACATCATGTATGTGTGGAGAAGTTGAAGAGGGACCAGCGAAGGGAATATGAAATGTTAAAATTGTGAAATATACATGTTACAAGACAAAATATTAACGCAAGAGGAAATGATTTAATCATGCGATTTCATATACATAAATTCTTTTCGAATCTAGCAGAAAATATTTATTGAAAACTCAAAAGGCAACTACTGATTTATAAATTTTATGTGAATGAAATCGCATGATTAAATCATTTCCTCTTGCGTAAATATTTTATCTTGTAACATGTATATTTCACAATTTTAACATTTCATATTTCCTTCGCTGGTCCCTCTTCAACTTCTCCACACATACATGATGTTTCAATTTATTTTCCAATTTTTTTAAAATATTTGAAGAAATTACCACATACCCACTTACAAATACCATAAATGCAGTGGATGGTTCAAACTCTGTCTCTNTCAAACTACTTTTTATTTTGGTTTATGAATTTTATGTTATGTATATATTCAAAGACCAGTCATCCCTTTGTTGACTTTTTCTAGATTGCCACACTTATTCCAGTGAACATAATTATAATCGACAAGTTACTAGATCGGAGTTAGTAAATTACTCGGGTGGAGAAGTGAGTCTAGTAGCGTTGCAAGTACAATGCACTCTTCCCTCCACTACACTCCGTCGAGGTAGTGGCAAAACGTTTCCATTTACTATATAATCCACGCATTTCTTGTATCAAAAATAAATAATTAATAATCCCTTGCTGTTTCCGACCAGAACTCAGCAATTTTATTATCGACACAACTGAGGAAGAGATGTGGTGATCAATCTTGCCCTAACAGGCATTGTCCTCCAAAGAAATACGGTACTTATTAAAAAAATCATGAAGTGAAATTAGGAGTGGTATTCAATGAAGTTTAAGGAGTTTAAGTTTACACTGGATCTCGGGTTACCGGCCACTTG
This sequence comes from Laupala kohalensis, assembly GCA_002313205.1. Lineage (NCBI taxonomy): Eukaryota > Metazoa > Arthropoda > Insecta > Orthoptera > Trigonidiidae > Laupala > Laupala kohalensis. The sequence goes on from NNCF01126069.1 coordinate 2,295,059, forward strand.
TGTATCAGAGTGGTTGAGGTCGTCATGTAACATTAGGGAGATTTTGCATAGAGTATCTGGGAGCTATCGTACACGCTATTCACATGCAAGTTAATTTTGCGCATGCTCAGAAGTCAGTGGTACACTAATGCTCCTTGCGTGCTACGTTGGAATACCTTTGTTTGCATATGATGATAGTGGTACGCTAATGAGAGAGAATATGGTGGATTCTGGTCTGGATTTCAGGTTATGGTAGTATCTGAGAGGGTTTCCGAGATATCTGTTGGTTGTGAGTGCCGTATGACTACGTGCTGGTGTACTCACAGTGCAATTGACTTGTGTACGTTTGCAAAGAAGTAGCTTGTTTTGGTTTACAATTTTTAGTACGATTTGAGTCGAAGGTACGCATTGCAAAATGCATCGATTACACCAGTGTTTTCCATGTGCGTTACGCGGTTAGCGTCATGACCGTAGCGTGTACGTTATGCAAAAGTTTCTATTTTCTGTGTGGAAGTCTACAGACAACGTCACTCACTAGTGACTGTAGTGTAATGTAAACGCAATTTTTTTCGACGATCTCGATTACTCTCGGTGACCAGTGGTCAGTGACTAGTGACCTAGAGTAATAGGGACGTAGACATGGAGAACCGGCCATTCTGTCTGTCTTCGCAAACGACATGCAGAAATGTCCCGTGACACGTACGGTTGAGAAAATCCCACGTTGGTCACATCCCCAGAGAAACGCAACCGCACCAAGGGAATTGGATTCCGGAAAAGGAAGGAAGAATCCCTTTCTGCTTTGGGAGTTTCGAGAACCTGTTGGCCAGTATCAACAAAACGTCTCCACAGCGATAACACAAACCTCAATGACGCGTTTTTGCAAAAGTAACTTGTGGGGAAAGTTAACGAGAGGATGTTGACTAACGAGGAATAAAGATAAACAGATAGGTCGTTTTCGTCATTTTTGTTTTAAAAAATCCCTCCAAAAATTAAATAACCAATGTTATAAATAACTTATTTTACTTACGAGTTGTTTAAATGATTAACTTCTTTTTCGATATGTATTATAAGTCTTGATGTGGTTTTATAAATTAATAACCTACTTCGCATATTTTTGTATCTCTGCTATCTCTTTTTTTAAATATGTCTCATTCCCAGATTCTCATCCATATGTATCATCTTGATGACAAAATATTTATCTCAGAAACACTCTGGTCATCTTACTCACAAAACGTTTTCTTTCGATCCATGCGTTGTATGGTAAAAAGGGAATAACCTCTCCCTCACCAATTTAATTAATAAATGCTGACTAACTTATTACTCTCAGAGTCAAAAGTTGAGAAACTGTCCAAATACTTTTCGAGAGCATAAATAAATTGTAGAAGAAAGCCCTCAATACAAGTTATGTAATACAACACATCTTACAGGAAACGCTTTTGCTGTAGTGGTGGTAACGGTACGAACTCTTGAGGTACCTTGGAAGAAAGAGTAGTTTCAATTTTAAAACGTGGGAAATTTGTATGATGAATCACCTACGATTCAAGCCTGGCTAGGCTATCGATGTCGAAAATCATAAAGACTATATTAATGTTTTACAAGATATGAAATTCGTATACGAAAACCAGTTCATCAACTCGTTTCTATTGAATAACTTCGATGCCAACGTTCAATTGGATCACATTGGATCACAACCGTTAAAACCATCCCCATTCCAGATCATTAGCTAATTTCCAATGCATGTGAAACTCAAGCCATTTCTTGTCTCCAATCGTTACCTCGTCAAACGATCGTTACATCGTCGTCGATAAATGATAATTATTACCATGCATCTAGAAGAAAATGTTTATAAAGTTGCTCAGGAATGCCATAAATCTAAGGAATTTAGAAGACAAATATTACCGTCACATATAAGTACCGAGAGATCAGAGCCCTGGTTGCGTTGATGCGCCTATGAAAGTCCAGGAATGTGTGGTAAAATAATGTACGTATTTTTTCAGGATACTTCTGCTAGAACTTCCGTGGTTGTTAACTTATTTCATCAGAAGTGTTGCACCATTCAAGACACCTCTTGCCCCTATCCATAACAGAGAATACGGTCTTTAATTTTATTACGATCAATTTTATACTTCCTTGTTTGCTTCTATTCCGTGCTGCTTGCTCTTCTTTTAGGTCCCTGCAAAATCCACTCTACGGGATGGAGAGGTATTTCTTAGTATTCATCCTCGAAAGCTCAATAGATACGACATCAATGTTTATTCTACTTTTAATACTCAACCAATTGATCGATGTGTTAATATTATGATTACATATTGAGATATCACATACTTTTAAGGAAGGAAAACAACAGAAATGGATTTCTCTCGGTTTGAATTAACAACTTTTACAAACAAATAAAATTATGTGATATCTCAATTCATGTGATATGACAATACAATATGTTCGTGAAATATAGATAAATAATATTCAGGTTACTATTCTAGTAACGGTCAAGAACTAAAAATGATGTGTAAAAAATTCGATAAATCATATTTAACCCCAATTTGTTCCGTTAAAATCGAAATTTTGAAGATCCTTTCATACTTTTACCGTCTAACAGAAAAGCAACATTCTCTCTAAATTTCTAGTCCCCATCTTAATAGTTTTTTTCTCTGTGTTGAGAAAGCAGTTAGTTTGTCACATTTATAAATATATCTGTGACAAACTGCTCTCATAATCAATTTCAGGTTGTGTGGGAACATTCAGATTCAATTCATTTCTTCTTAGATTACACATTGCCAGGTTATCCATGTCTGTTTTGTAAAAACTAGATACTCGTTGTATGTGAGGATCTATGACGATATTACCAATACAATATAATTTATGAGAATGATAGAAATATGTTCAACAAACTATAAGCAATATGTACAGGAAGTCAAATCAAATTATACTTAGTTGAAAATTGATTCCCACAGTGGTAATCATATGTGAGCGATTTATAACAGGTATTATCATATTGTGTTGAAAGAAATGCTATGGAATGTATTCAACTCCCGTATTTGCATATCAGGAGTTTAATATATTTCATTTTCCCGTTTTATATAATTTACGTTGTATTGCTAGAGCCTTGTATATTTATAAACCTTATATTGTGCTATAAAGAGCTTCACGAATTTTTATTCTTATCTTAGTGGAGGGGTCGAAATGATAAATCTGTCTTGTCCTTGGGGTCCTTCATTGGAATTGATAAGAGGGTCATTTGCTTGCTTCAGGAGAGTAAATTAGTTCGTTGTCCTCGACACGGCCATATAGTTGTAATTGTTTCTTTGACTATAGATTTGTAGACGTCTTCTTAAGTTTTGTAATTATTTCCTCGTACAATATCGAGTCCAAAATACATATTATTTTCGAAAAGACTCTCCATTCTGTGATCCATCATTTGCAATGTAAACAATAAACAAATAATCCAAGGTTATCACAACTCATCCATTTTCCACATAAGAAACTCTCTCTTTCCTTTTGGGGACGGTGAATTATTCGCACGGACTTCTTATTATTTGTAAACAAGGTTCTTGAGAAATGATAGTTCGTGAATACAATTTGGAGTTATTTTGTTTCGGAAGTCTGTGAACAGTCTTACAAAACAAAGCCCGTGGCAGTTGACAGAACTGCACTTATTGAGAAAATCATTTGCTGGTGGTGCATGACAGGTTCATATGATTTTACACCGCCACCAATATTACGCAAACGTTGATCGGAAACGCGAACAACTACGTTTGACTTGACGCGAGTAATTTGCCTCGCGTTGTCAGTCATGATTTGCAGTAGTTTTCGCATCTAACACTCGCCGCGTTGATTTTGGTTTGCGACTCGTGGGTGAACAAGAGAAGGGAAGCGTCTATTTCCCAGTCAATCGCAATGCAGAGGCTTGCGTTTTACCGCTTGATTTGCCCTGTCAAACAGTTGGTCGATGAGAACAGTGCGGGCCAAAGAACGAGCCGGTTGGTTGAATGACATTCGCATCGTTTGCTTGTCATTGTTCGGGAAAACACGGCTCGATTCAACATTCGACACATTTCAGAACTACACGTATCTCTTTTGCGCCGAACTTTTTCTGTCTCTACTTCCTGTTCCCATGTTGTCAGTGGGGAAGTAAGTTTCAATCGTGATGAGAAACTTTAGAGGTCATCTGTGATGTATTTTTATTCTCCAAATAAGTAGTAAGAAATTGGTTCAACAAGGAATAAGAAAATGAACAATGAACACGCAAAACTTTTTAGAATAAGTATTGAGTCAAATTTTTTTATCAACTCTTATAATTAAGGAAACTGCAGAAAATCTGTGAGCAATAATAGCTCTTATGCATAACAACGAAGCAGATGTTTCTATCCTGCTTAGTTTAATGTAGATATAGTTTCATTTCTATGCATAAAAATAGCATGAGCTAGACCCTTTTACTTCACAGTAAAGTATGTGTAATAGATGCTATGTAAATGTGGATAATCGTATATATAAAAAGTAACAGTGAAAGCATTACCTTCAGAGGTTATTTTTAATGCATACGATTCACAGCAGATAATCCGTTCCATCTGCTTCACATACTTCACTTCGAAGGGTCTATTTCATTCTAAAATTCTACTTCTTATAATTTGCTTCATTCTTATGCATCAGCCATTATATTCTGTAGTTTTATACATTACACACAACTCTAATTTTTGACGTAAGTATCCTTCACCCCAGTTCGTACTGGAAGTGAACATAGCACGTACACAGACCCCGATTTTCAGAGAGAACATTGGAAGCCTTACTTACACTATTGTATGGTTGGAATTGTTAAAACTCCTTTAAAACATTCACCACTACAAAAACACATAAATGTATTGATCAGAAGTAAGTTAGTAAATTATAGCAATGATTTAGGAAAGAATAACAGGACAGTAATAATATTTTGTAACTTGCTACGTGTAAGCCGTTGATCGCGAGCATAAAATTTGCTGCTTCTTCTATTTTTAATGGTGATGATGGATCGGAATTTGAGTGAACACACTTTAAAGACTGGTATTAAATTAAAATTAGTCGTTTGATATTAGGTAAGTAATTCAAGACAGTATTTCAAGTTTTGCGAACAATTATTTTATTGTGATCTAAAGTAAATGTGTATTGGCATTCTAAATAAATAAATCGTACATCTTTGAGGGGTTGGGGGTTGCTTTTCTGAGCATAATAATAGCAAGAAAATTCATGCTATATTTCCGTGGTATTATTTTAAGAAACAAAATCGAACTCTTTGACGATACATTGTCAATAGATTTTCTACGACAGATAATTTCTACGATATTGATCTGTTATGATGAAGTTCTTAAAATTTCATTCGGAGCGACCCTTACTCTTATTTCCTTATTATATAAAAAAAAACATCTTGATGAATATTTTACATATAGTAGTTAATCTTTTGCGATTGATACAATCCCCGTTTATTTCCAATGTGTGCATGAGCGCGTCAATTTTATATGTATTAGATATGAGTTTGAATCATTTGACATTTCTCGCTTATTCCACAGTATGTGAATCGATTTATGTTTGAAATGTAGCGAACGTAATATATTATATCGACAAACTTCCGAAAACATATTTACTTATCACCCTCTAAGAATTAAATATCAAAAATCACAAAAACTCACTTTTAGATATAAGAATTAACACCGTTTGCGTACAAGAACGGAGTTTTTTACAATTAGATTGTAAAAACCAATTAAAAAATCGTAAAATCTCATTTCACCCATCTCACTCCTTTAACATTACAATTTCAAAAAACCTTTTTTTTATGGATCCTTTACACGACATAACATCCTGACAAACCTCCAAGTTTTTATTCATACTTTTTACTACGCGTTGATGAATGAATGAGTGAGTGATTCAATCGATGTTTGTAACTCAGGACAACACCGCTTATACTCGTATTGTTAGAAGATGTTGCAAGAAAACATAACAGTGCGTATCGGAAATACTGCTAGGACCTCTTCAGGAAATAGAGTGTTATGAAATACATTTATAATCAGTGTTCTCCATTTTTTACCTCGTGTGAATAAATAGAAGATGAATATTGATCCTATATGAATTTGCAACTCTACCATTTATAGGAACTGGTAGAAAAGTTAAGGAGAATAATATAAGTATATTTTAGTTTCCTTTTTAGTAAGTTAATTATTCTTATATACAGGAATAGATTTTCATATTAGATTGAAGTAATATTTATCGTGTTTGCGAGGAAATTCGTTTGTGAATCCATGGTGTAGCAAAATAATTATGCACTGCGTATCGATATTTGGGTCCTCATAACAAATTATTTGACTGTTTTAGCCGAGAAATAACCCTTGGATCACGTCATTTTTGGGGCCTGAGGAAATTATGTAGAAAATTTACTGTACGAGATTAATCTCAGACCCTCTTGCGTATCATTCATAGTCTTTTAGGGTGAATCTACTCGCAAACTTTCTGGGTCTGTGAGATTCAGCAACACACAAACAGCGAATTTATCACTGTATATCTCTTCGGACAGTTTCAAAGCGGATTCTTCTATATCTCTATCATACTGATAGTCAATTATTTGCATCACTAACTTCATCATTGGTTCAGTGTATTTTTCTGCGAACACGAAAACGTTTGTTTACTAATTATATTGCATCATCCATGTCAGAGGGTAATGGGAAAACATGCAAATACTGATCGTATAATGCGTGAGCAGGTTTTTAGAATGATGTAACAAAAGGTTTAGAGATCAAGGGACTCGTAACTTTTAATCGAACAACAACTCTACCATTTATAGGAACAGGTAGAAAAGTTAAGGAGAATAATATAAGTATATTTTAGTTTCCTTTTTAGTAAGTTAATTATTCTTATATACAAGAATAGATTTTCGATTTCAATTCCGAAAACCAAATATCAAAGAATTCGTAATTCATAAAATAGTATATATTTCCCATGTTCTTCCTCCGGTGGACTCATTTCTATTCAACCTTTTTTCTTGAATGTGCCATTGCTTTGCTCGTGAAATCAAGTGTTATAAAACGTACGTTCGTTATCCGAATATATTTTTCATTTTGATTATTTTGTGTCCATGAATGTACGTCTTAAGAGTCAGGACGTTTTACTTATTTGATCAGTTTAAGGAATAATCCATGTACTATTTATTATGAAGTTAAAGTCATTTTCGGACCGCTAGTTCAAGAGTGCTCATCTACATCCTACCCGGGATAAGTCGTCAGATTAAAATCTCATTTGTTGTGTCATAACCTCTCACTGTGACATTATAAGCTTATATTTTAAACAATACAAATTTGGATTTATCAGTGTGCCCGTCACAATTTAATTACAATACATATTCCGAATATTCGATCCGAAACAGCCGTAAACAGAAATTTACTTTGGAAGGTACCTTCACTTCTCACCAAAATTTTACTGACGTTAACTCTTAAGTTATTTGTCCCATAATATATTTTCAATTTGTTAATTTTTAAAAATTCATATTAATTCATTTTTTAAATTCATGTTACAAATGGTATACCAACCATTTTTAATAGAAATAAAGTAATTTAAATGCTTTTTATGAAACATTTCCGGATCCCCCCACCCCCTGGCTATGTGCCTGGTCCTCGCTAGTTGAACAACTCGAACTTCTTGACACGATCAATGTTCAATGCCGGTGGTACACAATTATATTAAGATGCAAATGTTCTTTTCCCTTTCACAATATTTTAGTTTACCTTCATAGTAATTAGGAAAACGTAAAATGTTATTGTCGCCTCCAAAGTTTCAACTGCTTTTTGGGACATCATCAGGTAAATGTGTGTAGAAGAAATAAATAAATTACATCAAGAACATGAAATAATTGTTTTTTCTATAGATTTGCTTTTTATGTATTATGCAGTTAGTTTATTATCTCTAGTTCATTTATTGTTTGGGTCTGTCGAGATAAATGAATTGTTTGTTTTATTTCTTCATATATTACTTTTGTTCACGTTTACCTTATGATGACCCAAATAGATCACGTTGTGTAACACAATAAAATTCTACGTCTATTTCACAGATCGTATAAAAATTAAAAATATTCCTTCCCCTTCACATAAATACGTAATTATTTAAGTTGAACGTTCAAAAACAAACAAGAATGAATTCATTGGCCACGAATTTCACTAGACATGTAGCGCCAGAACCGCGAGTAAATAATGCGCAATAAAATTCTCAGCGTCCGATTTCCCATTTCCTGCGTCGTTCGGCACGACTACTACACCGCGGCGTCAAGATCGTTGCGGCGAAATTTAATCCGCCCGCTTCTCGAGTCGCAGGTGCTTTCGACACCTGTGTTCTCCTCACGGGACGTCAAAAAGTATTGCTCAAAGGACGAGAGAGAGACGGACAGACAGACACCGTAGGAAAGTTAGTGTAGGACCATGTCACGTCAAAATACACATTTAAACACAATTTTTACATAACCATATCGGATGTTGATCAAATTTGGTAGGAAGGTAGTTTATATAGACTAAGAAAAGTACACTGTATTGTAGTAAAATTTCCACCAGCTTGGAAGTGACAACAATGTTAAGTTTAAAGAAAATGCTCCAAAACAGCTCTGTACAAAACATTTGATGGATATTGAGATAGAGCTGGGAGAGATGTCGTTTTACAGGTTATTTAATGCTACATGATCTAGGTCAAGATGGGGAAAGATTATATTTAAAAAATTAACAAAAGTTTTTAATTTTGAATTCCTCAGAAGACGTCATTTTAAAAATGTTCTTATTAATACTAGAAATAGTTCATGTCGATCATCTGGGAAAATTTAAATGCGAACTAAAAATGGGATCAGTTAAAAAAATAGAAGAATATATAGTTTTTTGACGTGTGCTGAGTGAAGCATTAGATTTTTTCTCTTCATTCTTGCCAAACATTATTATTATATTAAGTATTGCTCTAGTACGACAATTCAAAGTATATACGGTAATTCAAGACATAAAATCTGAGACGGTGAGGATAAGATCTTGTGTTGATTTGATGTAGAATGACCCTGTAGACTTATTCTGTAGCATTTGTTCGTCATTTCTCCAATGTGTCCGGTGGACGATACATCGCGAGCCCTAAAATCCCATTGAAAAAGAAAGATACGTCGCAACAGCAGCAACAACAGTAGTAGAGCTCTCATTTTAACACTCCGACAGAAGAAGAATAAAAACAGATTAAAAATATACCTGTTTATTCGTGAATACCTCAGAGCAAGTTATGCGTAAACTACCCTATTTTCGTCAACGTCTCCATGACATAATTTTATGAGAGAAAAAAATCGATCGAATTCGACATTATAAGCCATTAGTGAACATTATTATGCACACCAATCAATTTTAAAAATATATATAATTAGAGAACATAGTGACTCAATAACTCTCACCAAATAAAATTTGTTTACACGATAAAATATTTTACGAGCATTAAATAAAATTGTCTTAACGACTCCAGAGGAATGTCAGATCGATGTCGTCCATTCCCCTGCAACTCAACTTCCCATGGGGATAGTCGGAAGATAACGTCACTTCTTAAAATAGAGAATAGGTATAAAAATTAGTGACGTGTACTATTCTAAACATAGATTCGTGGGTACTCCGTTACAATTTAAGGTCATGAGATTGTTACGGTTAAACAACTAGTGTACCAAATTGAAAAGGAATTTTCTCCCACCAATGAAATGGTCAAGTAGAAACTTCAATTTTTTCATTTAAAATGTAGTCTTAAAGACACTCATTTATTTTGTTTTAATATAGACTACAGTAATAGTCTTGCCATGAAAAAATAAAACAATTTTATCGTATTAACGAAAGGTGATAAGAATATATTTATCCAGAAAAATAAATAAAATACTTCAACTCAAAATAAAGTATCGAAACCCATTTCTTATAATTCATCAATGATAAACAATCAGACCAAAAATATAAATATCTATGAATGTACCTTGCTCTGTTTATTTACAAATTTACCATGTCTTCCTTCATACCTATGAAATAATGGATCAAATTTGATAGAGTAAATTAACAAATACACGAATACAACGAGGTATCGATTACAAAACATTAGCGGTATATTTCTTTCTCTCTCGTATATTAAAGTCTTCAACATAATTATGAACCATTCCGATGCTCATCGGCCTCTTCCTCCCCTACCTCACCAACACAACACCTACCCCTTCCCCAAATTCCCCCACCCATCTCTCTCTGGGAACGCTTCCAATTATAATGAGAGCCGGATTGGGAAACTCCCACGGCAACCGCTGCAGGTCCGTGTTGGCGCCGACGTGCTATCGCGAATGCCGGTTATTTGACACTGAGGCGACGCCGACTCCGCCGTCAAGCCGCCCTGTTATTCGCACGCGATGAGCAATGACCATCCACAGCGCTTTGTTTACGAAAACAGAAATCTGAACGAGCCCTCTTCAACAGAATGACCTCTAGTGAGAATGAGGACAGATGTAATCACAAGTGCCTCCTTCACCAATAATTAATGTATTATCGTCAATATAATGAATAATAATTATTTGTCCTGTACGCGAATGTATACTGTTACAACTACATGTATACCGCTACGATACTACAGATATCAGCACCCTTCTATATTTTATTGATATTTTTTCGATCTTATCCACGTAAAACATTTTTGCTGTCATTCAAGGAAGTGATAGGAGGGATGAGGATGGACGCCACCTCAATGGGGGTTGTTAATTGAAGGTACTTAAGTTTTTTATTCAAATGTACTGAATAAAATGTACTGAAATGTACGTTTAATGACACATAATGTAATGATTTTTATCACGAATAATTCAGTTTTAAAGAGAGGAAAATCCAATTTTTCAAAAGGGGTGAAATGTTGAAGGGGATTCTTTGCAGTGAGTTTCTCACATTGGTGGAAAAATACGTAAACCATGTTCCTTGGACAAACACACACCGTCATGAGTAGTTTTAGAACATGTGAAACACACTTCTTCAGAGGATGTGAGGTGCGAGTGGGTCATCAGATGTGGGTGAATTTTTAATAATGTACATTATTGAGCCTGTGTATGTGAGACAGTCTTCGACATTTTGAAGTGAGATATTTTTTTGATTGATTTTCTCGAAATTTTCTTCCCTCTATGAGTATCTCAGCCCGAAGGAGGTGACACAGAAACCTCCCAATAAGAGTTAGTCTTGATATTACAAAGGAGCTTCCCCACCCCAAATTTCACTAATATACATTTTAAAATATAGTATGGAGCGATGATTTTACTTAGCCGCTTATGTTGACGCGCTGTGTAAATACGTATCAAATATTTCTAACGTGAATTGTTTTCCAAACCTGGCGCCGTAGACCTAACAATCTTACAAGAAAAAAAATTAAAAAATTCGGCGAGTTTCTCCAAACGTACATAGAACCATCTAATAATTTTGAAGTAGAAGTTACTCACAGGAGAAAAATTGAAAATTCATGTTTATATTGTTTTTTATCATCATTACTTTAAATAACGTGATTTGATTTTTGTTAATTCACAAGTATAGTTTTGCTCAAAAGATAACGGAAGATTTAGTTTTAGGGCGGGGCAAATAATACTTTGTTTGATAGCAACTTCAAATCTGCGGTATTTCTACGATATTCCGAAACGGCATGTTCTAAAAATACCTTTCTTGAAAAATACATCACATAGTGGTTTAATAAGGGTATTTGACGAAATTTCCATGTGTGATTTAAACGTTGAATGATGACAGTTGAACGGAAAACAAGAGATGGAGTTATTTCAGAAATTGTTGAAAATTGAGCTTTGATCAACAAATTATTTACATATTTAGCATATATATTACATAGAGTGTCTTTATGTCAAGTACGGGACTAAAGAACTACATTTTTCTAATACTGTTTTACCCAATATTTGAGGGTATGATTGTTGGAGTTTTTCTGGGTAAACTGATTTTCTTTTCGACTGTCTTGTGCTTTAAGACACTTGAACAGTCAACGGAATCATTCGTTCCTTTTTTCGAAAATTTCTGTACACTACGTAATTATGTCCTCCAGCATACATCTATGTCACATTATAATGGAATTATTTCCGAAATGTGACGTAATCTTACGTTTTATTAGTTCCATATCCGCCTTTCCGACACACCACATCCTACTCTTCTCCCAACATCCTGTGTTCTGTCAACGAATCCTTCGTCTATCATCTTCATCCACGCGTCTCGATCAAGCACTTCTCACCCTATTCCCACCACCTCCGTTGCCCCCCACCGGCGCACGTGGTTTGGAAGACAGCGTCCTTCCTTCAATGACGCAACGCGGTAATGACGAATTATACATAGTGGTCGCTAGAAGCCATCCGCCTCCCCGCCCCTTCCAACACCAACCGCCACCCTGCTTATCGAATCCACTATGTTTTTCCTTCTCTAAGAATAAAAAACATTATAAAACAAAATAGTGTTAGGTGATAATATGACGCAATTTGCGTTGATTTTCACCTGTTTTCTACATGGATCCCGAACTTCTTAAATACATTTCAACTTGTGCGGTCAATAGGTGATTTCTGCATTTAAAATATTCTTATGATCAAAAAATTGGTAATTCATTCCCAGGTCTCACAAAATGGATGTCCAAGCAAATCGGGGATAATTGAAGCGATCAAATTGGCATTTTATGGGTATTATGGTTTTTTTAGTATGAATTTCAGATATCGTTTGATTTGGAGTTTTACACAAGAAACAAAATGTTCATCGAAGAAAAGTTCTTACAAATTGTTATACAGACACAAATACGGATACTGGATCTCCTTGCACTGGATTATCAAAGTGAGAACCAACTTAAAGTTGAAAATCCATTGAAAATTCTGGGTAGGGTTTTGAAGAGTGGACAATGAATCCTCCTCCCCTAATATATTAGACAATTAAAGTTTCGAAAACGTTTGCAAGTGAAACATAAAAACAGTAACGTTTACACCCGACATTTAACGATATTATTAAACAAATCTTTTTTTGTTATTTTGAATAAAACGTAAAATAAATTGAATATAATATATGTTATCATAGGTTTGGGTAATAATGAATATACAAGTACAAGCGTATTATGAATGATATTATTCTCAAAGTTTTGCTCCCCAAACAATGATTTTTAAATCTTCCTCCTGGAGATACGAATCATATGAGGCTAGAAATTACTAGATGAATGAATTACATGACATGAAAAAGGAAATGTGCTGTGAATAGCATTTTACACTATCACACTCTTCTTTCCTATCATTAAATGGAGAATGAAACTCAAAAAGCGAAATTGAAGTATCAATTTACTGATGACGAGACAAAACATACCAAGCTATATTTCTCATCAGCAAAGAATAGTTGTACTTTTTTAGATAGCAATCCATTTAAAATCGTCTGGAACTAAATGTAAAAGTATCTGGAAAAAGTCCTGCAAGAAATATTTTCAATAATTATTTTTTATTGCATAGCATTGGATGAAAGAATACTATGATTTGTTGTCCAAATTTAACATGAAGAACTGTCTTGGGCAGGATATGTAAATAAATACTGACTTAAAAGAAATTGATACGAATATTTACTCAATTATTTTCATCAATTTTACGTAATTAATTTACAAAAAAAATTAATAATTTAAATATTACATTTTTCTCTTAATTTTATAATGCACAATGAATTAATAAATTTAATCTCTGTTGCATTTTGAAAGAGAAAAGAATGATAGAAATAACTGAAAGTAAAAGTTTTGTTTTATTGGACGAAGTCGATCGTTATATACGGGGAAGTGCACGAGACCTTTGGTCACACAGTGTCCATCGACTTTCAATGGAGGGGTTGGTGCAATTTCGGAAAATGGTAGCGACGCTGACACGTGTGCGCGTTCCCAACCCACGAAAAACCTCTACGTCATTAAGGTAGCAGCCATTAGTACACCACCACACCACCTCACGACGAGTGGAGACTTTGGAGACTGGTTGATTAATGGAAAGAAGGTTGACGAACTTATCAACAAAGGAAATGAAGTTCGCCAAATGGTAGGGAATCGTAGGGTGGTTCACAGGGGGGTGTAACTGAAAATTTGATGGAAAATTATTAGAGGAAACGTTGAAAGTTAATTGTATGTTTGTTTATTTTTTATTAACATACCATCGGTAATTCAATTTGAGGAAAGGAAGAGAATAAGTATTTCAAAGTTTATATTTGTTCATAATTTAATGTAAAGACATGTTTTGGATAAACTTATTGGTTTTATTTATAAATATTCCTCATTTTTATCAGTACACCAAAGTCATGAATCAATGAAAGAATTTGCGTGTAAAATTTTTATCTGCAGAAGTATTGACACGTTTGTTGAGCAAAAAAATGAAAATTGATATAGCTGACAAACATTCCTACAGCACCGACTGGACCCCTCTTGTCGGGTCTGTGTGTCTATGTTGTTATTCGTTCAAATTTAATAGATGTTATATGTTTGAATTCGTCTTTCCTCGGAATTTGATGTAGCTGTGAAAAAATAGAGGTAACATCCATTAAAAAATTAAGTAGAAGTGTTTATATCTCTGCAGTTAAAAATGCTATAAGTCACATGATTAGCCCGTGTAACGTCTTTTTTATTGAGAGATAATCCCACTCCTTTATAACAATAAATTAACTACCAAAAAAATTATGTATATACTCAAAGAAGGAAAAAGATGAATATTGCATGTGTCAAAGTTCTTAACATGTTCAAGCGTAGTTAAATTGTAATATTTCTTAAATTTTAAATCAATCTGAAAAAAAAACTCAAAAGAATTTTCAATCTAGATTTTTTATTTTTAAATATTGTTGAACCTATGGTGAGAAATGCAGCTGAATATAGCACATTATAGGAATACCGTTTTTAGAGGCATGTTTTCGTGCAATCATATGTGAACTTATACTTATGAATACCTTTCTTCTGAATATAACCCTGGTAATGACATTGAGTTAAGGTACAGTGGCATGATGAAATATTGTACTTGATAAATATATAAATAAATTCTGAATATTAAATAAACTTTACTGTCAAAAAAAGCAGTTACAACTATGCATGACCACGTGGAAGACAATAAATAAATTTACTCCACTGAAGCAAGCAAGGAACCATCCATCAATGCCGACCAAGGGCCCTCAGGCAGAGGTGGATGTAACAATTTAGCACGATCCTAAGATGAGAGTAAAAGAAGTTCAGTACGCGTTATAATACTAACAGAATACAACCAAATTTGTATTTAATAAAATACAAAACGTGTTTTTCACAAGTATTATAAACTATAAATTATTCGGAAAATATCGTTTATACATCGTAACTATTAAAATAACTCTAAATTCGAGATTTATTATTTCAGTGGACTCCGGAGGAAAACTCGGACCACATTCTTTATTCGAAGTATTTGAGGAGTTCGTATTTTTTAGGTACCCTGTGTAATATTTTGTACAAGATGTTCGAGGTCTTGTAAATCTTCCTACACGATAAATTCGGTGTTCTGGTGTCTGTAAGCTATATTCATATTTTGAGCTATGATGAAGCAAACCCCAGCTGCACACGCTTCAGCACACTGCGCGTAGTCTTAATAAGGGATCCAAATGTGAGCATGGTCTCCCCGCCGCGGAGGATGGCGTATTTATGTCATTAGGAGGAACCAATAAACACCCTCCCAACTCCATGAGATATGATAGCGCGGTGAAGTATGGGAGTTAAAAGAAATATATATCAGGTCTCAAATTCTATAAATTCAAACTGTCTTTACAATACTTGAATCCCTGGGGTAAAGTAAAATAAATTCGGACATCTTTAACAAAATATGAAAGATATTCGTGACTGCAGCCGATATCTTGTGGAAATTGCGATCCATGTTAAGGAAACAAAATGAAATTATCTTCCGCAATTTTAATTAATGTTTTATTACATAACAGACAATTTTTCTGAAAACTTTCCCCGCCATCAATGTTCTACAACAATAAACAAAATAAATGCACAAAAAACTTCAAAATACAATTCACAATTTGAAAAGAATTAATATACCTAAACATAGAGAGATATAAATACTGTAAAATACAATATAATAAACTTAGTCAAGTAACATGGGATCAATATAAATAATTCCGCCTCAAATATACATTGCGATGCCTCGATTAAAAGAAAGTATCTCTACTCAACGCATGGTTGATCCACGTTACCTCGGCAGTTTTGACTGCAGCAATAGTAAATATAAAACAATTGAAACAGTTAAAAAAGTATCAATTATGTTATACATGTGCTAAAATATTTGTTTTCTTTATTTATTAAATCGAAAGAACGTTTGATTGGTTTTAAGACTTCAATTTCAAGACCATCGGCCAAATTGACCCATAAACAAAAGTAAAGTGTATTTATAAAATTCATATTATAAAATTTATAATTTTTTTAGATAAATATGCATTTTCTGTTGTTAATTATTTAAGTATTTGTTGTTGTTTTTATTTGGTTGGGTTCCTATCGAATTATTTCACGGTAATACTATATTTTAACATGAACTTTTAC
>NNCF01126069.1:2311823-2415750 GCA_002313205.1 Laupala kohalensis
AAGTATTATAAACTATAAATTATTCGGAAAATATTGTTTATACATCGTAACTATTAAAATAACTCTAAATTCGAGATTTATTATTTCAGTGGACTCCGGAGGAAAACTCGGACCACATTCTTTATTCGAGGTATTTGAGGAGTTCGTATTTTTTAGGTACCCTGTGTAATATTTTGTACAAGATGTTCGAGGTCTTGTAAATCTTCCTACACGATAAATTCGGTGTTCTGGTGTCTGTAAGCTATATTCATATTTTGAGCTATGATGAAGCAAACCCCAGCTGCACACGCTTCAGCACACTGCGCGTAGTCTTAATAAGGGATCCAAATGTGAGCATGGTCTCCCCGCCGCGGAGGATGGCGTATTTATGTCATTAGGAGGAACCAATAAACACCCTCCCAACTCCATGAGATATGATAGCGCGGTGAAGTATGGGAGTTAAAAGAAATATATATCAGGTCTCAAATTCTATAAATTCAAACTGTCTTTACAATACTTGAATCCCTGGGGTAAAGTAAAATAAATTCGGACATCTTTAACAAAATATGAAAGATATTCGTGACTGCAGCCGATATCTTGTGGAAATTGCGATCCATGTTAAGGAAACAAAATGAAATTATCTTCCGCAATTTTAATTAATGTTTTATTACATAACAGACAATTTTTCTGGAAACTTTCCCCGCCATCAATGTTCTACAACAATAAACAAAATAAATACACAAAAAACTTCAAAATACAATTCACAATTTGAAAAGAATTAATATACCTAAACATAGAGAGATATAAATACTGTAAAATACAATATAATAAACTTAGTCAAGTAACATGGGATCAATATAAATAATTCCGCCTCAAATATACATTGCGATGCCTCGATTAAAAGAAAGTATCTCTACTCAACGCATGGTTGATCCACGTTACCTCGGCAGTTTTGACTGCAGCAATAGTAAATATAAAACAATTGAAACAGTTAAAAAAGTATCAATTATGTTATACATGTGCTAAAATATTTGTTTTCTTTATTTATTAAATCGAAAGAACGTTTGATTGGTTTTAAGACTTCAATTTCAAGACCATCGGCCAAATTGACCCATAAACAAAAGTAAAGTGTATTTATAAAATTCATATTATAAAATTTATAATTTTTTTAGATAAATATGCATTTTCTGTTGTTAATTATTTAAGTATTTGTTGTTGTTTTTATTTGGTTGGGTTCCTATCGAATTATTTCACGGTAATACTATATTTTAACATGAACTTTTACAAACGTTCTTATATGAACATTAGTTACACCCGAATAAGTCCATATAGAGTGTTTTTCACAGTAGACTTCTACTTTTTTAATATAAAATTCTGAAATCCATCTGTCTTCCACAATGTTTTTTTAATCCCTTAAATTATTTTTCTCTGGATTATTATTTCTCATTTTTTCGATATCAGAATTTTACATTACAGGCTGCTCATTTTCCGTTATTTCCGAAGATACTCTTAGTAAATTTATTCAAGTTAACGAAATTTTCAAGTTTTTGAACATTTTCTACTTATTTTACTTTTAGTTGAACGTTTTGATCCGTTTGGACCTTCTTCGGATTGAATTGAAAATCGCTATTTTTTTTGAAAATAGTTACATGACAAAAAAAAAGTAAGGGTAATCAGAAAAGACACAAAATTCATAACGGGTAATAATGTAAATTTGATAAATTTCCGGTATCTGTGCGGAATGTTCCAATTTGCAGTAGAATTCAAACATATAACACCTCTGGCGGACATCTTTTTTGAAAATTCTCTTTATCCAAAATGTCTTCCAATTCCATTTTATGATTTTTGTTTAGACAGTGACCACCTATATATTTGAGGCGGTTTTTTGTCATTCACATTACCATTTCGTCTATGTCCACTAATTCTCGGTTTTAGAAATATATTTGTCTGCTCTATATAAGATGCAAGACAATTCCCTCAATTTATTCTGTAGGCAATATTTCTTTAATAAATCCCCGAAGTTAACGTCCAAGCCCCAGAGAGGCTTCCCCACTCTACTCTGCGTCAACTAATATTTATATATGGGTTTGTTTATGTTACTTAAATATTCCTTACCGTGTTCGTATATACTACCAACATAATTCTGGAGAGCCAGGAGAAGTTTCAACCAAACTTCATACTTCGTAGATGACTGACTATTTGACAACAAGCATTGGGGGGGGGAATCCCTATCACCTCTAGGGTGATACGAAAAATAATGGAAAAATCCGATATTGATTTGAAACCACACACTTCGGCGCTGTTGAAATGGGTTATGACGTCACCGATATATTAGTTCACAAAATGTCAACATTGCAAGTAATATAGCCATAGCATCCCTAGGTCGGGGGTTAGAACGGTGGACAGGTAAAAATATTAAAAAAACAACCGATATCGGTGTTGAATACATCGTTTTTTAAGACGCATACGACGCTTAATGCTGCTTGAGTCCACAATCATCCCCTGTGAGGGAATATACTCCCGTTGGGAAGGGAATGAGAAGGGGATGATGTGTAAAAAAACGAAAATGAGGGATATTTGTGTAGAGATCATATAGTTTTCGGCACCGCTGAAATTAGTAGACGCCAAAATTCACAATCAGCCCGTTTAAACCCCCGCACCCCTAGGAAAGGGGATGCCATGAAAAAGTTCCCGAACATGACAGGTACCAATGATGAGTCCACAGGTTCCGGCATCGCCATGTTGATAGTGAAATCCCGATATCGTGTAAGTCTAAATTCAGCCCTCATGTAAGAATGACACCACTAGCACCTCTTGGGCAGGGTGAAAATTGGTTTATGTGTAAAAGTATTGAAAACTAATTTTAAAATATATAAAAAAAGAAGAAAATTGCTTCGGACCCCAGTTTTCTGGTTGGAATTGAGGATGCACTCCAATACTGTCAAAACACCAAAACATTAATTGGTAACACTCTCATTGGAAATCAATGGGAATGTGAGAGAATTTTTTTCAAAAGAGTAGAGTTTAACTCTCTCAAAAGAGGAAATTAATAACCCTACAGATAGAAGTTGAAAATAATTATTGATTAACATTTGCACGATAAGTTATATTTCCAAATTCACATATCCAGAGAAGGAACTATAAAAATTGAAAAGGCGATATTTCTCGGATTAGGATTTCTACGAAAAGAAGTTATGAGTAGGATGCAAGACAAAGGAATCCGTGCACAAATAATGCGAGAACACCAAGGTCTGAATGATGGTGTGCTTCGTCAGCGCATCTGGCGATGCTAGCTGCGCTTGCAACTTGAGTGTCGCACGCAGCTGCGTACATTGCATGGTTACCACAATGGTTGTGCCCAAACTGCAGTGCACCACGGAACCTGCCAAGTGCTCCTTAAAAAGAGATACGGATGAGAAGGAAAACAATCTGGAGCGTGTCATACTTTGCTTACCATTTCGTATTTTTAAATTGTTCTGAAATAACGTCAATTGCCAGTTGAAATAACATATTATTTACTACACATAATATTTTTTAAAGAAATATTTAATATAACTAAACAGAACCCACGTGATTTAATCTCACGGGGAATTGAATGAATCTAACATTCTGCACACTTTTATTTAGCAAAAATATTTTATTTACCTGGATAATATTGCAGATACTACTGCCCCCCTATCTGCTAGTTGGAGGCAAGTTTCACTCTCTTTCATGTTTAGTTTTAACAATGTAAACAAAACATCAGAAAAGTTGCAAAAAAGTGCACGATAATAATACACAATGGAGAATTCCCTACGAATATTGTGAACACCATCTTGGTTATACGCGTCATAGATGTCAATTGTTAAGAGTCAAGTTGTCAAGTAACACCCTTTTTAAATAAATAAGTCAAATAGATTATTTTCTTGATGTAATTTTTAAATGTTGTTATCTTAGAAGGGAAAAGGTGAAAGATGAAATAATAAGAAACCGCCGACACACCTTTCAATGCTCTTATGTACAATACATTTGTGTGATTTACTCAGAAGAGGAACTAAACATTTCTGGGACATTTTCTTTATAAGTATATGATTTTGGTATGGAACTTAATGTTTCGTCCAGACTTTGGAATTTGATTATGTAGAGCGTATGACAATAAAATACGTTAAAGACATAATCATGTGTGGTTAAGCAACCCGCAATACATCGGATACTCTTACATACTACTTAATAAATGTTAGGTCTCTTTCTGTTATGTCTGAAAATCATATCATTATTTAACCTTTCTGTAAAACTATGAAAAATTATACGAACCT
Organism: Laupala kohalensis; assembly: GCA_002313205.1. Lineage (NCBI taxonomy): Eukaryota > Metazoa > Arthropoda > Insecta > Orthoptera > Trigonidiidae > Laupala > Laupala kohalensis. The sequence goes on from NNCF01126069.1 coordinate 2,316,098, forward strand.
CCTATAATTCGTTGAATTATTCCCATTAAACGTCAGTTACCTCCAAAACATATTTTTAAACCTGGCCACCCATCTATTCCCAAGTAATATTTCTCTCGCACATTACTCAATAAGCGTAATGGAGATGTGCTCTCCATTTATTTCATAAATTCTAAAGTTCATATTGGCGTATTAAAATAAAATAATTATATCATTTTCTTTGTTAGAGATGTGTTTTCACAAACGGAATGGAAATTGCTCCTTGAAATATGACATTATGATTATAGCCATGGACGTAATTATATATTTATTACAAGTAAAATGATATTCCTAATAAAACGGGTGTACTTTTCCCAAAACGTCTCTTGACGGCTGGTTGGTATAATCGGTTGTTTCAAGGCGCATTGTGTTTGAGAAACGACCGTATAAAACATTTTGAATCACTAAATTAAACTCCTTTTCACTTAATTACTTATATTTTATAAAATAAAAATTAAATATAATTATTTTAAAATTGTAGGGAATTTTATGTGTGTTGGGTCTCTCAATTATAACATGAATTTTAAATATTGGAGAGTTAAATATGCATGCTATGACACGCTTCTTAATTTTTCTCATTACAATAACAGAATAAGTTAAATCAATTGATGGAATGACTTTTTGTTTCCTTGTTCATCTTATCGATGGCGCTACTTTGTGGAAAACAGAAAGGGTGCAGTATGGGGTGACAGGCGGTAAATGACTATTAAACGGGGAATGGGAAAAGGGAATTAGCGAATAAAACGGCGATTATACTGAATGTTATGTGATAATTTCTCAACTTTGAGATATAACAGCTTAACTGTGCGGCAGCACGTGTTGTCGACCTGACGTCATTTTCAGATCTGCTTCTTTGTTTGAGCCGGAATTTTCATTTCGGACATCCAAACTCATTCGATTATGTAGTCAATGTTTTAGTTAGAATTGACTACCAAATATTATTTTTATAACAAAGTTTTACAACTTGCTTTGTTTTTATTATGTATATGAAAAACTTTTTGGAGTAGTAGACTTCCCGACAAAAATTTATGTTATGAAAAAATAACTTTTAAATTAAAATATTTTAAAATTTTCAAATGCTTATTTCATTTTGCTAGTTATCAAATGGGTAATTAATGATATTGTATTCGTTCAGAACTTTCTTTACAATCCACTCGAAATTTCGGGGAGGGGTAGAACCCCCGAATTTCGTTAAGGATATTTCGAAATGTCTTCTTCAGTAAAAGAAGCGTTGGATGTTTCTCACTCGTGAAGTAAGTCCCCAAAGTGTGTCGTATCTAATCGCGTCGCCGTGTCAGCAGTGCCGGGCAATGTTCCGTGTTTCCATGTCTCGCGTTCGACCAATGTCCACCACAGCCAGGGCCCTGCGCTGTCCGCTCGCTCTCACGCGCTCTCAGCGGCTGTCAGGTGGACGGGCCTCCCATCTCGAGGAGGGTTCTCGCTCGCTCACTGCCGAATCGGCGCAACGTGGTACCACTGACGAAGCCCTCCTGCAAACAGCAGCAGCGTCCCAAGGCCGCCTTCGTTCTCACTGTAAAATGCACAGCTTCATGTTCGGGAGTTTCGGCATCTCTTGCGTAATCATAGAGTTCGAGGAAAAGGCTTGTTGCTCTTCTGACCGGTCTCATTACCGCTGTTCATGCAGGTTCTCGAAAATTGCCGACGAATTCGATGAAATAGTGGACGTAAGGAAAAATCAAACATGAGAACATGTTCTTCTGGTCAACTTGGACAAGAGGCATTGAAAAATGTAGTAAAAGAAGATTCGTGAGGAATTTTCATTCTCCTTTAATATTTTCTTAAACGATAGTTCGATTCTTCTTTTCTCGTTTATTTTAAAGAAAAGAGCGCAATATATTTTATATAAATATCTGGCATTTAATTATAAAGAAAAATCGATACGTCAGATTTTTCCTTGCCACACGTAACCAATGTCATATCCATTCTCATGTTATTTCTCGATCGATGTAAGCAACATCTATCTTGATCATGTGGATTTTTATTTCACAGTTTATTATTTAAATACTGGATCTCAATTTAAAATTATGACAAGGAATGGAAGTCCAGTACCCTAAATGTGGCGTAGGTGGCAATGATGGAGAATGGATCTGTTTGTGCAATGGATAAAATAATAATAAATCCTTTCATTTATTTAACACAACTATGAATTTCTCCGAAGAAATGTTTTACCATGGTCCGCAAAATGAGAGCAGACGTGAGATAGAGAAATGTTGTTGGCCAACGTGTTGTCACTGGTGCTCCATTTGATAAGTTTGTTGGTCCACACAAAAGTACGGGCATTTATTACAATTTTTATCTTCTTTTGAAGAAACTGGTTTTCCATTTCATAAATAATAGATTGTTAGTGTTTTTCTAATTGTTTTTTGAGAAGCAGGAAACGAAATAGTAAAAATAAATTTTTTTTATCCGATGTAATTAAAGCGTAGGTCGGTTTTGAAGAAGATTCATATCTTGTCTAGTTCATCATGGCAAGAACAATGAATTTTATTACTATATTTACAATTAGTTATAATTAAAAAGAAAATTATTTTTTGTATTAAATATGTTCATTAAAAGTTTTTAAAAATTCACATTTCTGTGACCAATATTCGAAAACGTACTATTCTTTTAAGAATATTTTTAGTGGTCCGCGGAATTTAAAACTATGGATCCTTGAGATTCAAAAGATTGTCCGACCGTAGTCAAGGTAGCGTACACCATCGTAACATAGGTGAAATAAATACGCGAGTCGGTAAATCTTGACAAATATTGTTAATGATTCATTTTTTTATTTCTTGTTTTTTTTAAATTTACGAGTTTTAAGGCAATTCGTACATTTAAACAAAAGGGAGATGAAATTGAGAAGTAGATAAGTAGTTGGGTATTGGTGAGGCGATACTAGAATTCATTTTTTGAGAATATTTTTATACGTGAATACTAGATAAGTTTATACTAGATAAGTAAAATAAGACTAGATGTACATTAATACTACGTAAGTATTTTTATACGTAAATATACGAGAGCGTTCACCGATTATTAACGTTTTCTATAATAACATGTGACGCAACTGATGATTGATACTCTGAATAAAAAAGAGTTATTTAAGTCAGATCATCTACACTGCGTTAGGAATATAGAAGATAATAAGTAGTTGGCAAGTAAGTTTCGTCGAAACTAGATCTTTCTCCGTTCTTATAACTTTTAAGTCCACGATTTGGAGAAGGCCGGCGGAATAAATGTGATCGTACTAAAACAAACCATCTGACCAACTTTCTTCTTCCGTTCTCTTGCAAGAACACTTTTGGCGTATCAAACTTGCTCCGAAACGGAGAGAGGGGGAGAGAGATCCTAACCTGTGCGCAGCGGACCATGTAGTCTCTGATTCGTCTTCCGATTTTGACGGACATGAGCAACTCGGCCGTGGGGAATTCCCGGGACCCCGGAAAGACTTTTTGTGAGTTCCTCCGCGGAACCTTCCTGGAATCGGACCCGGGCATGTTCGGCACGGAGCGATGCGGAGCGGCACGGCGGCGTGACGCAGAAGCCGGGGCCGATGGAGGGGGAACGGCAACGAGTTTTGGAGACGCCGTCACTGGATAGTCTTTTGTTCCGTTCGTCGCTTGTTCTTCTGTTCTCTGGCCAAGTGTCCTTTCAGAAATCATTCATTGGGCATAGGTTGTTTCGCTGGGGATGACGAATACTTTGCGTGCTCTCTATCCCGGAAGACGTGAGATGCCGTGTAGGCATTATGGCAAAATGTATATGTTCTCTTTGTTTTGGATGTATTATGACGAAAGATCTACTGACCACTACTAGCTACTACTAGCACTATGGTGAATAATATGAGAAAGAGATTACGAGTACATAGGAAATGTTACTTTACGTTCTCTTCCATTGGTTATTGAATTTTCTATACAAGTAAAGTAAATTACCAGTATATAGATCCTCTGGGGGAGGGTTTTTTAGTGAGATATAACTTTTAAACTATTTTAGTTTTATTCATAAACTTCACGACTTGGTTTTGTTTACTAATTTCTCATTTAAAAAATTCCCCGGACATTATATCATTATAGTAAAAAAGTTGAAAGCTGGTAAGGATTCTTTTCCAGCAAATTCTGTAAAAATGAATTAAGAAATTATAACTTACGAAGTCTGAAGTAGCAGTTGAACGAGTATTTATTGACAAAATATATTCTACATATAAATCAATTATATTTGTAAATCTTACATTATTAGATAAAAGAAGTTTATAGATAAATCTTCATTATGATAACATTGATTTTACTAATAAATCATAGAGAGATTAGAAATATTTATTTCATTAATTACTCGGAGTTAAAATTATTACACCCAGCAGCTCGAGTTTTCTTTTAAGCGAATGTCTTTGCAAGGGATTCGGACATAATTAGGATGTCTTTTTTTCTTTAAGAACTTCGCACGTGGAACTCATAAACACTATCATGAAAAGATGCCAATTATATTTCGACAGTTCGAATTTTAAGGGGCTTTATTCCTAGAAGTTTGTTTTCGAGAATAACAGGAAACGAACAAAGTAAGGAAAAACACTTACTCGAGGGAAAATGGCTTCCAAAGACTCATAACCAAAAAAGGCTGTATTCACAAATTACCTGGACAATGCTAAGGACTTTTTTTCCTGAAGTAACTTGCTGAACTAAGGTTGCGTGAATACAAGTTGAAATCAAATTATCAAGAATATACCACCGTGTTTTACATAAAGAATCGGCACCACTTGGAATTTTCGTGTTTAGAAAATATGTAACAAATTTCCAATCATCTTGTATCACAAGCAGTGGTTCCTCACTATAGTCACCAATATCTTTGTATTAAGCAATCAAATTATTTTTTTATTTGTCTTTTATTGTCATAAAATTAAGTGGGTAAGTGCAAACTGATGCTTATCATACTATGATGAAGGGAAGAATATTTGTTATATCAGAAAGATTAATATCTGCAAAATCCGTGTTTGCGGGTATTTGGAATTTGGGAGAGGCGGAATGGGTTGGTCATGCCCAGTTTCTTACTTGACCTCGAAAGTAGCATAGTTTCTGAGAATCTGTTCGTGCAGCGTTACGTAACATGATGGAGTTTGGAGAACTTACTGCAACCTGAACCGACTGCGGAAGTTGATGTTAAAACAATCTTGATTTCGAGAAATTTATAGTTACTTTGAATTTTCTACTTCAACTAAACTAAATACGAAAGCTAGTTTACCTTGCCAACAAGTTCCAAAATAGTTGAATGATTTTATCTTGGAAGTCACCCAAGGCAATACCACTTTTATTTTAACCTCCACCGAGGATATGTTGAATATGACGAATAGTTGTCAAATTCCCTACGGTCGCAAAGGGAAAATATCATCTCAAAAATATCTCCGCCAGCAGTGTATACAGAGTGTCCCAGAACTCCTCGTAGAAAATGGAGGGATGATAGAGCACATTAATAGGAACAAAAAATCAAATACGAATCAAAGTCTTCCGGAGGAGACACCAAGACAGAGTAAGAAACTAGACGAAACGACATTTGACGAGGGGACTTGAGAAAGTGATATAGATGCTCAAAGTTCAACAACAAATTAAAAATGATGTTATTAGTTCTACCCATTAATAGTGACGCAGGTCTCGCGTCGACGTCACAATTATTGACGAGTATATTCTTCCGAGAGTCTTGCGACGTGGGTGCAAGGCATGTATCAATGCTAATGGTCCGAAATTTGCATATATGTTATTTGTTGTTGAACTTTGAACACCTGTATTACATTCTCAATCACCCGAAAAAAATCGCTTTACACGCTGTCTGGGAGTCATATCTCCTTCGAGAGACATTTCTGGACATGTACAACTTTTTTTGTTCAATTCTGAACATGTACAATTTTTGTTCTTAGTAATGTATCCTAAATTTTAGGTGAAGTTCTAGGACATCTGTTACAGTAGTAACGTCTTCCCTCCTGTTGTAGTAAGAGTACAAATCCAATCTATTGGGAGGTTGAAGTGGGTGAGGTTATCGACTGACCTCATTAATCATTTAGATTCCGTATATTACATTCCCCAACTAACCGACATCTCTCCTACACAATTTCTTCCCCCTCATCATGGGGTTAGGCGAAGACGAGCTGATCTGATGGACGAACCTCTATCATTGCATAAGTCAGTCGTGAAATAGCATATTTTTTAGAAAATTGTTTCGTATTAGCTATACAACGTGCAATAGGGGTATATTTTGAGATATGATTTCGGGTGCGCAATGTCGTTTGTGTATTCATCACGTGCTTTATTATTCTTATGTAGTTTTTACTTATTATCTCTTTTGACGTCCCCATCATTATACTGGTTTTGTTTGTATCTTCTCCTTATCACTCCTTCCCTTTCCTCTACACCGATAAGTTGCGTCTTGCTTTTAATAGCGCCCAATCATCTTTGTCTCCGATTTTCTCCGACCTTTCTACAGATGTGTTATATTTTCTGTACATTCGAATCATCTCATTCACTTTACGCATTTCCATCTCTCTTTCGCTATTTTCTGTTTCTTTCTCTATTATTGTAATAATTTTCATCCCTTTTTTTCCTACAATCTCTTTTTAACTCGCCTATATCTCGTTCAACATTTTTCCTGTTGTGAAGAGAAAAATCTAAAAGAATTTCAAAACACCAATGCCTCACAGGGACAAACCACGCCCTTTTCTTTCCTAAACATTATTAGTACAGTTTCCTTCGATTCCAACTTCTGCTCCGCCGCCAACAAGACGGAAACCTCAAAACAACCGACTGTATGGAGGTAAAATTGTGTCTTGTTTCTCCTTCACATTTAGTTGATAAAGCTCTGTGCAGTTGAATTTCGTGCGTCAATTTGGTAACGAAAACCTCAGAATGTTTATAATTCGGTTCACTCTTGCCACAAACAGGAAAGTCTTGTTCTTATTTGCTACGAGGGAAGTGTTGGAATTTCTTGCGGAATTGTGGAGTCAAACTTGGAAGATTATGTTAGTAGTTCATTTCGAATTGATAAACTTCAGTTCTTTAGAAGAAGTTATTTAGAAATTATCGTTTTAAATAATTAAGAAATCCATATGCAATAATTTTGTTACCGAGAAACAAAATGTACTTGAACATGCGCAAAAGAATTCTCGATTTCTCTGTCTTCTCTGTTGTGAGAACAAATTATGTTTATTCGAACTCGCTTGTGATTGCCTTTCAGTCCATCGTCCATCATTTGCCTGCCAACGACTAGAAAGACGTAAACTCTTAGGATATAATAAATACCACTGAAATAAAGAAAATACTTTATCCATCGTATATCCAGGATTTCAAGAATTTGTAAGACTTCAGAGCCGAGAAATTTTCTTTTTTATTTCATAATGTTCCAACAATTTGTATTTATATTTGTGTCTTCCAGCCGTAGTATAATCGTAAGAGTTTCACAAGTGTATGAAGTTCATCAATTATTATTATCACTACGACATAGTCGTAACATTCACCCACCCCGTAGATGGTATTGGTATTGCGCCCGACCGATACAGAAATGAAATTCTCAACTGGTCTGTATGTTGAGTTATTTATTAATTCAAACATTTTTGAATAATATGATGTGTGCAAGGGGACAGTTTCTTTAGCGACTTTCTCTACATACTCCTTGATTTCTTGGTCTTCTTGAACCTCTCTAATATACCTTCGACAAACATCACTAAAGGGAATTCCAACTTTATCCAACTTTATCCAACTTCCATTAATTATTATTGTATTGTAATTATATGTATACCTGAATTGTGAAAAAATAGTAAAAAACTGTTGTTCATTTCTCAGAAATTTATTTTAATTCCTATATTTGAAACAGCGTACAAAATAGCAAGTCACTGAGTATACTTGGAAGAGGGCACCCAGGTGGTAAATGTCCAATTGCCAGCCGTAAAATTTGCCTCTAATTGTTTTGCCCCAAATAAGTGCGCGGTTTCTGAGAAATTAAAAACTACGTACAGAGATTCACATTCTTAAATTCGTTTCTGATCCATAGTCTTGTAGATGAGTTATTGAACGAATAGAATCGGCCCCACATACAAATACTCATACGATACCGGAGATCTCTGTGAATCTTCTATAAGGCTCTCCAGAACCTAATTCCCAAGATCTGAAGTTATCTCAAAAATTATATTTGCGACATTTCTATTCATCATCTGTCATAATCATTCAAACATTTGGAATCGGGAAGCAAAATCTTCAAGCTCACCCCACGACTATTCAATTCCCCTTCCAACTTTTTTTTTGTTATTTCCTTTGTCTGAATTTGTATACTTAGTTTATACGACTTGAAAATAACTAGAAAAAATATTGAAATTATTTGTTATTTGTAATCAATAAATTTTCTTTAATTTTTTTAAGATTGGAAGATTTTTATATCAGTAGAATTAGTAATAATATTATGGTCTATATTTTCACGTTCAGTTGGCAATTAACACTAGCAATAATTATACTTGCTAATGCGTTATCGCATGATGCTTTATCGTTCTGTCATACATTGATGGATAGGAGATCTCACTCTCCTTATAAGAAATGAGTTTTTCACAACTTCAAATGAAACAATCACAATAACTATGAAGGTGTTGTTGAGATAATGTGCGTATGGTAACATGTATTGTGAATGGTACTAAATATAAAACAAAAAACACTCTGGGGGACCCAACGTACAGTGATGTAGACAGAAAAGGTACGTTTTTACAATACTTTCGTGTCATTGGTATAAAAAATTAATGAAGGTAATCGAAAATACTCGAATATCTTCTTCATAGCGAGCAAACGACGAAAGAAAAAAGTGTAACGAGGTACTGAGTCCCTTTGTTTGAACTCAGGTATACCTAAATCTTAAGCATAGCGAATCATTTAATGACGACATCCTCACGTACGAGGGCTCTTGTACTATGTACTTTTTGTCTTTCGCCCTGCGGCCCCGGGCCTTTGAGGTTCCCCGAACATATATCCAGTGCGCGCTGCGAGCACCGAGTTTCGCCGCGCCCGAGACGTACATTGCCGAAGAACACGAGGACCTGCCTCTTAATAGGTAAAATGAGAAGAAAGGGTAAAGGAGCAACGGGGGACCTGAGGTCGTTGCCTGACGCCGGCTAGACGACCGGTCGAGCGCAGCGTGTCTCCAAATGCTTCCGTGGACGAAATCCGCCCACTCCAGTTCGCATGGCCACGTCGATTTCAGAAAAAAAAATTTCAAGAGATCAGCTCAATACTTGCATTGGTTTTTGAAGGGGGATTTTGTTTTTTCCAGTGGTAATAAATTTTCTGAAAATATGGACTACTCGATTGTAATTTAATTTTACTTTTAATTTAATTTTTCAATCTTTAAATGAGTCTAGTGACCATATAATAAATTTAAATTAGCGAACATATAGAAATATAGTTCCTTACATTAATGTGATTTTAATATGCTACTTTTCTTGTTTATAATTCTATTTTTAATGTTTTACAATTTATTTGGAAACTCCTAATTAAAAAAGAAATATAGAAAGTGTATCATAGTTTAAATGCAGAGATGTTATTCCGTTAAGACCTTCATTTCCGAAAGTTAGCAATATTCAAATTCATTTCAGAAATATTCAAAATAATTAAATTAATTTCTCATTTAAACCTGGGAAAAGTTATCTCCTTGAGATGAGAATAGTAAAATATATAACTTATTTGTACTTCCAAAATATCGACGCGTTGCTCTGCCATTCTTTTTGCACTGTAGTCCTGAAAATGGGTTTTATTGTTGCATACAACAACGTAGACTTTTGTTACTTCTATCAGTGAAGAGTGGAGTATCAGAGAAGAAAGGTAACTATGAGTTAGTTTGCACGGGACCAAATTGGTCTGGCTATATACTCGTTTACGAAAAAGTGAATGGCAAATCTCCATCACTACTTCTTCGACCCATGTAATCCAAGGATATAACGTAAGTCCTTCAGGAAGAGTTTTTTCAAAAATCAAATCAAATTATTATTCATACGTTTTGTTCATGACAGCAGTGTCTAACTATAGTGCATTCGATTGATAGTGTAAATATATTATCATTTTAATCAAGAATGAAAAATAAAGTACATATATTCATCGGAATGTAGGATTGACAGTTTTTATCTCACGCAAGTAGAACGACGATATGGGTCACCAGACAATGGTATATTTCGCCTTTGTTTTGTGTTATCGATCCTACTCTATCATTGAAACCTGATATTCCAGAGTTTTCACACGTTTTTTACTGAATACGTCAAATATATGCCACAACACAACCACCTTGTAATTTTGACAAGATCCTATCTACGCATGAAGTTAGCACGCGTTCTTTTTGAACTTATAGGCTACGTTTTCTGATTAAACGAAATGGAACTGTAATGGCTGGAATCGAGGAACAATACTATCTGCCCTGTTGCACCCAAAATTACATGACAGGGTAATCTGCTTGACAATTTCTGAGGTGCGGTTTGCCTCCAATGATGATCGATGGTTAACAGTTTTCAATACCACTTTCCTAAAAATGGAAAAGTTGTCGTACAAAAAATACAGCTAATTAGTTATTTGGTTTTTGGCTTGGAGGAAGGGCCCCACATTGAAGAATTATTGTCAAGGATAAAATATTGTTTTTATTACAATAGCTACAAAAAGTTATGTTTTGTTTGTGTGGCAGAAACAACTGTACATTACAGATCAATTAAATGTGTTAGTTAAAAAAATACGAAAAACATTTCGGACGGATATTTACTATCTAGATTTACTAATGAGAGGGGGACTAGAAGAGTGTAGGAGGGGGAAGAGAAGGTGAGGGAACCTCAAATTATAATCAACCTCAGGCCCACACAGCGGCTTTGGGGTTGAACTGACAAGAGTTCAGTGCGGTGAAAACTGCACTTGTGTTCTCAAGATTGTATGAACTCGCTTTTACTCTCCCATACCATCACATCTGTCACGGAACACCACTCTCGGCATTTGGACCGGAGTCATTATGAGAGTTACTACTCGAGAACTGTGAATGACCACTTAGACTCACGAAATATTTCATGAGAAATTATTAAGTGAAGGCTTAGATTCACGGAGTCTTTCACGAGATCGAAGGCCTATGACAGATCACTTACTTTTTTTGTTTTATTTTTCGATCACATTCATGACAAACTTATCCGCTGAAATTCATGGAATTCCCCGTTCACATAACCGCTAATGAGTTCATCTCGTTTAAACTATTCTCTATTTACAGTCAAATTAAATTGATGTTTTTTGTAAAGTTGCAATGCAATTTATTCAGATTTCAGTGGGGCTGAAATTCTATCTTCTTTGAAAATGTGTTCATCATGAAAACTAACGTACTAAGTGCATGTTGATGATCTGAAATTGATATCGGTTAATGTATGAAATTAATAAATAAAACAACATACTTATTGTTAATTTTTCATAGAAATTTACTTAAATACTACCTGATTAATTGATTAAACCGACTTTTATCCCGAAATGGATATTAAAATAAACTTCTTGTTTATAATAGGTTGTAGTACGTACAAGGAAGAAGTAAAATATGTAACCTGAAAACTACTTTACTCGGTTAGCATAAGTAAAAAGAAATATACAAAGTTGGAGAAATTAAAATATTTTATTCCTTGTTTTCGGATCAACGTTCCCGTTGTACTGTGTAATACTATTTCTCTTGAATTCCGTTGAGGAGATTGATCCGAAAATGGTTTCCTTACTTCCGGAATTTTATTGAGAAAATTGTTAACCTACTGAGGTAAGTTAAGATACCGACTTTCAATAATGATACCTAGTGCTAAGCAAGAATCTAATTTGCTTCAGTGCGTAAAAGAAGTGAATATACACAAACCGCGCCAAATTTCTGAAATCAAGAGAGATTTCTGGAATTCATCTCATAAATAAGATGTAGATGTAATTTTAGGGATGTTACGATATTAAAAGTGATTATGTGAGATCGTTTCAGTTGCATTCTTAAATATTTGCTTAAGAATGTCATTTGTTGTGGTGTAGGTTACGGTATAAAAAAGTTTACAAATTTTTGTCGTATCTTATATACTTTCAGTTTAATATTTATTTTCTTGAACTAACTAATTAATTTATATTTAACAAAAATTATGCGTTATGTCTGTTCTGGTACAGTTTTACTTAAATTAATTGTAAATTGCCCCTCTCATTCATATTTACAAGACGATAATAGTGAACGTTCAATTAATTTAGTTGTTGTGAAGGCGAGAATAAAATTGGCTCACCACTTTTTCCTCAACTTGTTCGTTCTAAACCACTTGATATACAAATATGGAATACTATCCAATTACACGGCGATGCTCGGGATTCTTTTACTCAGGAAACAATAAAATCTATCTATATTGTACTTACTTATTGTTTTTTTAACAGATATACAACATCCTATTTTTACAAATTCATAACAATACAAATTTTTTACAAAACTTAATTGTACACACAATTTTGTATTTTACCTCCAGCAAGAAGAATAAATAAATCCTTGGATAAAACCATCTTTAAGCAAACAACGTGAAGTTCCCCGCGAGAGAAAAAAATCAATCGAAGCGTCACCAATTAGCAAAGCACATCTTTCACCCGTAGGAGAGTTACGGGGATTTAATCATCATATATGCTGAACTTGTACTTATAAGACATGTTACTGCTTATCTCAAAATCTGTGGATTAAACCCGTCTTTTTTGATTAAATATTTTTACATGAATCTCTTTCCACTCTCACACATGGGGTTTCTAGGGCTGCTTACCCCTCCTCATCCCCCACCCTAACGATATTCAAACACTGACATAACACCTTAAGTGTGTCTACTCATCTCTGCAACCCTGAAAGTTTGGGCGCTAATATCGATCATTTTTCGTGTAATTCTCTTTCCACTGTAAGAGTGTCGTACACCTCAAATGGTCTGAACGGTTCCATAGCGGGATCAGGAGTACGATTATTAATCTCAAAAACCCCGAAAACTGTGTTTTCGATCAGTCGTTTACGTTATTCATACGAATCGCCTTTTACATCCCTAGCTCTAATAATACAGTGCTCCGATGTGACCTAAACTTGAATTTAACGGTATTAGTTGGTTTCTCGGACACCTTGACAACTATGGATCCAACGCTAATAGGTCGTTTTCAATTATTTTTTTAATATCCTTTCCAACCTACCTTTTGCTCCATGGGGGCTAAATGTAGATTTACACAATCAGTAAGGGTCTGTTCTGTAACTTTCCCTTCTCTTTCTCCAGTGAGATAAGAGAGCAGCAAACCGTCGGGAAGTAATCCGTCTGGGCGGCTGGGAGCTCTTCTGTATGCCATCCGGGAACGCCATCGTCCGGATTCCGCAATGTTGCCTCCCTGTACGAACTCCGCCAACAGAAAGAAGCGATTGCCGCCAGCAGAACGAACCCACTCGCCAGGAACCGCACCGGTCGAATTTTCGCTTCTGAGGTCTTATTTTGGACACAACGACGGCGGTGTGATTATACCATATCAGATAGACGCTTCTAAAATAATTTTACGATTTAAAGACATTATTTATCTTTGTTAAATACACAAAATAAAGATTCCATTAATTTGATAACATTTGATTTTTACCCTAATTAAAGTACTCTCATAAATTAAAGTATTTAAAACTTCTACTTTTAATAACGATTTTTCGGTAGTTCAGGTTTACCTTTCTAGATAAGACGTACGCTGTTGCATACTTTTCTGTAGAACTCTTTATGGTGAACAATATTGCGATTCATAGTTGTCACCTATCTCTAACTGGTTATGCAGAGTAAGCGAATCTCTCCGGAGACGGACTTTTTTCCCCGACTTCATTGACATTGTCAAAAACCATTTTTATCATTCTTTTCACACATTAAAAAATTTAGCCTATGTTCTTCCTGGACATAAACTATCTCCTTGCCAAATTTCATCACGATCGGTTCAGTGGTTTATTCATGAAAAGGTGGCAAACGGACACTTTCGTATTTATATATTATAGTTATGGATATATGAAGGGTTATAAAAACCACCAAGTTTATAAAAATGAAAGAAATAATCCCCATTCACCCATCATGAGTAGAATACCCTCGCGCAGTGATTTGCATCCTTCATATAAGAACAATATAGTAGGAGGACTAGGAGGACGATAATGATAATTTATTGTTAAAAAGCTCTTAAAATTTGTGGAGCACATTATATAGTAGCTCTTTAAGCGTCAGCTGGCAACCCCTTAACCATCCAATAAAACTTCACAAAAATATTTAACACCTGAAATTGGAAAAATTACTACACCAAGAGTAAATTTACTCAGATACCCCAACTGAGTACCCAACTGATTCGATATTGCATACAGAGAATACATTTACTTCAATAACCATTAATAAAATGAATCATTTCAGTTTTTACAATGATTATTATACATTGGTATGTATATTTTATATATATGCACATATTATATAATGGCACTTTTCAAAGTTGAGAAGTTATTCCGAATTTAAGAAACATGAGGTAGAGTGTCAAACTTCAATAAATACAACATGATTTTTCAAAAATTATATAATGATTTGTTTTTATTCTCTTGTAGGTATCTGTTAGAACGTGATTCTAAATTGACTCTTTCTGTATCTTTAGGTACTAGCAAATCTAAACAAAGAACACAAGTGTGAGTAAATCGTCATTATGCTCAGAATTGATTTGAGTTTCTGTCAGGGCCAGATTAACTAACATTTACGTGAACTGTAACCTACGGCACCAACTTAAAGAAGGTGTAATAGACACACGGTTTAAACATTTTGTATGAGTAAAATGTTAATTTATTTTAAATTCGATTTAGAAAAAGAAAATGAAAAAAAGTATTTTATTTATTGACGTCCAAATGAAACTAGTTGCGTGGTCTGTGGCATGATGGGCGAAGATTTATCTTCACTCAAGTATCGTAAGTCAAAAGGGAAAATGCTTTTTCAAAATATGCAAACAAAAATTAATTATAGAGTATATAAGTTTTGAAAGAGAAGAATACATAAGTTTTGTAGAAACAAAATGGGATCCTTAAAAATTGCAAAGAAGAGGAGGGGGAAGTTGCTAGGTTGTCTCGCACAATTTACTCGGGGGAAGGGGTGCGGATAATATTTTAGTCTAGGACGCCTGAACCCTTACACCGAGTCATGTTATCTGTATTCATTGGTTCTGTATTTCTAATAGAAACTCTTCGCATTTCTGGATGCATTCCGATTTATTTCCCATGAACGTGGGTGGCTGCAGTCCTAAGCTGAACTGCTCCCTTGTGGAAAGCCGAGTGTTCCCAACGTCCAGAGTCCTGCTGTAACCAAACGCTGTGACCCGCGGTAACTCTTCAGACAAGCCCACACGCACTGAATTAGGCAGCTGCACTCAGTCTGAATAGCACTACTTCTCTTCCTGTTGGGCTTTGTTCGGAGGCGATACATCTGCACAAGAGAACCATGGTCATAAAAGATAACGAGGCTAAAAAGAATTGGGATACCGTGCTATAAATTATAACTCGTATGTTCTGGTACCATTGGTGTTGTACTTAGGGCTTGTTTAATTTGCTTTATTTTGTCTGAGTCGTGTGTCTTGCTGGAGGAAGTTGTAAGAGCTGGAGCCATTAAGCCGAAGATTCCAGTTTCTAACCATGAGTAAATTCCGATTCAGGTGCGGAAACTTGCTCGTCGATTTACTGGATCGTGTAAATCCTCGGCGGTCAAGTAAATGAACAGTCTTCATACGACTCTACACCAGTACAACTAGATTAATATTTTTTTAATGTGCACTTTTATTACATTTTTGCTCGATAACCTTACAAAAGTTTCAAGGACCAAACGGCAGTTAATATGCGGTAAAGCGCGTAAATATAGATTGATTATTTATTTAATTCAATACAATCTTAATTGTGTCAAAGATGATTGTCATGGAGTAGCGCTATTTCTGTCTATCATTATATTATTAAATTATAAACTTTTACTGAACAAAGTTTATAATTTTATAACTTGTCAAGAAGAGGTATAGTTTTTTATTCTGTGTGTGTGTGTGTTTCGGGTTTAAAATATTTTTGTAACATCAGTTGCACAAATGGGAAACGTTTTCTCCACACAAGTCTTCTTAGCTATAATCTGTATTTGTGTCCTCCGGATAATCCTATCCGTATCGTGTCCTTTGTGATAAGCGACACAAAGTTGCGCTTTCATATGACTTCGTGATGATGAGGACCGAATATTTGAATTCTAGCATTTGAATCTTTACACATTAGACGCGAACATCGTCCAATATGCTCTCCGTGATATTCTTGAAATTCGATTCAAACCAGTTAAAAAGTTATGAACCACTAAAGTCAGTAGTGTCAGTCACAATCAGAAGTAAAACCACTAGACTCACTGGTATTACTTCTGATTGTTCATAAAAATGAAATAAATTAGAACTATGTTTCAAAATATTATTAAATATAATTAACATAAGTAGTTAAACCCAAATGGGGAATTAATTAATGTAATTGAAAAGATTTAGATTTTTGTTTGAAATGCAAAAAATCTAAAAGTGAAGTAATATTCCCTCTCCAATGTTTTGGAGTGGCACCCCCTTAAGGTAGTACTAGCGTAGATAGAATTAAATCACTAAAATATCTTATATCGACATAAATAAACGGATTAACGTGTACTTAATGTGATTTGAATTTGAAAAATATACTTCACTGGCCATTTAAATGAAATAATTGCAATTATAATTGACGGTGATATACATTGTTTCTTATGGAGAAAACACTTATTTTCAAAATAAGACCAATTATTAGATCACGAAAATGATTGAAGTGTACTTTGATTTGTAATAAATTTTCCGTAGTATTTTTACATCACTTTTATCTGTAGGTTACCGAACATCTGAAAGAGATATTTCACTTTTTCCGAGGTGAGATGCATAAATCACGAAACCGTTTTGCTCGACCGCCATGTTTGTACTTAATGCTCTTGTGCATTTCATTTGTGCAGTCAAATGAGAATATTGTTAATGTTGTATTATTAACTGATAGATAGAAATTAAATCATGTTTTTTTTTTCATTATTATTATTACTATTCATATTGTTGTGTGTCATGACAATTACATTAAGAATAAAGAAATCAATTGTACATCTCAGTGAATTGTCTCACTCGGAGTGCTGGTCTCACCTTAATACCAAATTGAGCCAGATCACTAGTCCACTTCCAGTGCGATTGTTTGATTTTAGAAACCTCGAAGGTTTCAATCAGGGTTCTGATGATTCTGTTTTCTCTAATAATGCCTTGTGCGCTAGGTAAGTTAATGTAAGACTACTTATGATATGAAAACCTTGGAAATACCTAGAGACAACGTTTCTTATCTTTGAATTATTGAATGTAATTAATCATAAACTAACTCATAACTACCTTTTTTCTCTCGATTCTCAGTATCAGATTTATGTAATTCATTTCGAATATCCGTCGGTCTAAGAACTCAAATCGAGAACGCGTAAACGTTGAATATATAATAAGATACGGAACGGTCTCGCATTTCATTCAAATCACCTAAATACGTTAAACACGCGAGTCAAGTAATGCGACCTGACTGAGTATCGAACCCACGTAATTTGCAAAAGCCGCAGGTGCAGTATTATTGAGCCTCCTCATTCACTTCAACATATAAGCGACATCATGAATTAAAATGAACATACCATTGACGCTCTATTTGCATAACAATCTTAACGGGTAGTTTCGAATGAAACTGGATATTATTGGCCAAACAAGAGGCCACTTTGTTTGCTCATCTGATTCGGGGATTGGAAGGCTGATTGTAGTTGCATTTGATTTTTGGTAGTTGGACCAGATTTTCGTAAGTCATGTTACTTATGGCTTAATCAAACACCGTTTGTTCGAATTCGAAACGCGTAACTATATCCACGAGAGTGAAGCTATCTCTTTGAAATCGCTATGTACGCATGAAATGCTTGATGTTTGCGAGATGTCGAAATAGTTTATTTCAATAAGCTCTTGTAATTTGCTTTCATAGATTATTGGGAGTCCGTGCGGAATTGCTGGGAACACGGTAGGAGTTCGAACTATAGGTAATAGGGAAATATGGGAGACATAATGGAATATTTTTACTTATACTTTAACGCTTAGACGGACTCCCAGGACTATTTAGCCCACCGTAGTAACGTTGGGGCAAGGGGTACATAAGGAACAAGAAAATAATGTTGAAAATAATAACAACGATTAACTCTCAACATTGTAGGACCATTTGGTGCTATTTCTGAAATTCGAAAGAGGCATTAGATTCCATATTTGTCAAGCCAAGCGAATGGGAAATGTTAGAGATCACTCTCCATGGTATAGGTTTCAATTTTTTACATCTAATGCTTCAGAGAACGAGTAGCGACAAAATATAAGAAACTTAAACTATTCAGAACAGTGATTACTGTTGTGAATAATAATAATAATAATAACATAAATAATATGTCTGTTGATTACCAGGTCTAACCCAAAGTTAAAAGTGACCGGAGCATGTTCCCAGCAGGAACATGCAACAGTAACAGACCGAGTCCAACTAATGACCGAAATATACTCCTTATATACTCCCAGGGTATACTGTAAGGTCCATAGAAGTGTAGTTTGACATTTCATATGCCACTGTCGGCATTAACTTCATGTCGTGGCTTAAATATGGTCCGTTATTCCGAATTACATTGTTTTTCCTTTCTCCTTGTAGGATATTCCAACTCCTACTCCTAAAGCTGAAGGAGACCGCCGTGCCGTCACGAACATTCAGTTCCCTGTGGCGCATATCCTGACTTTTGAGCTTTGTAGTTTCCCCATCCACTTCTTCTCATCCTTACCTCGCGATATTGGTTGCTTATTGTTGCGTTGTAACAAAAGAAAGTGGGCTTTGTGGCCATATCTTGAAAAGCAGTCATCTGTTCGTGACCAAAGGTTCGAAACAAAGCTGATGAATAATGCCATTCGATGATCGATGCTTCCGGGTCAAATTGTTTGAGAAGAGTTATTTGTAAAGAAGAACTGTGGTAGTCCGGTCACGTCTCCAAACCTACTGCTGCTATCATTTTAAATTAAACTGGACACTATTAAAAATTGCAAATGTAGATCATTGTGAGCTCCGAGCTAAAAAACTTTTATTTTTGTTGGTTTGTTTTTACTAACGAGTCATGTAATTAATATTTTATGTCCATTATTACAATTTGTTTGTAATTTTAATATTCTGGCTAAGAGAAAACCACTTTTATGGGATGAGTTATAAATAGAACTACGACATATTTGCACTGGTTTAGTTGTATTTTGTTTCGTAATTCTTTCTTCATCATAAGCTTGCGTAAGAGCTTAAAATTCCTTCACCACCACGATTCGTCTTATTAAATATTCTCGAAATAAAAACTTAAGTTCATTAGACAAATTTTCCTGATTGTTTGACAAATTTCTTAGTTTTACTTTTTGTGATATGGTAAAATTATTCTGTGGTAACAAAGAAAATAGTAATTCTAAAACAAATTTACTTAAATCACGTTTAAAGTCACTTGTGGATGCTATTCGTTCGAGCAACGCTGGCAACGCGCGTTTTCCTCAATAGCTATCAAGAGTGTTGAAACACGCAAACACACTCAAACAAGAAGAAATCATTCTCTAAATCAAATCGATCAAATTATTCACAAGTTGAGCCAATTAATTAACCAATGAACGAAACCATGCGAATCTATTCTTCCAGAACTTGAAGGACCTCTGCATATGCTGCTGCCTTTCTGTGGAGACCATGAACTTGAGACTCCTGGGGATTGAGACGCCACGGCAGAACTTAAGGTTCTAAGGGGATGTGATACATTTTGGAATTTAGCCATATTATCCTGCAGAAGTAATACAAGTTTTTAGGTAATGTTTTATAATATATCTTAGTAACTGTCGAACCAATATATTGTGCTTCAGGTCAAACGCATTGACGGGCTTCTTAGTCAGCACAACAACAGTCTCATTAGTAGTTTTTCTCTCTCTCCTGGAAGCTTGGAATTAAATTACTAATGTTGTAGTTTCAACGATGATTAATTTTAGGTTATATCCCTTATTTTAATGTTATGGTACCAATATTAAGTAAGGACCGTACACTGACAACGGTAGCGTCTTCGCTCCTTGCATACCGTACGAACCTTCGCTCGATAGAACTACATGAGGTATTCAGCTGAGGATTCCATCATCTACTCCAGACTAGAGTCGGTTTGGTACATACGCTACCCAGAGACTGATCACTTCTATAGTCCTGGCGGTGGAACAACGTTTACGAGATGAAAGCAATGTAGTAATCATTCGGCGTTGTTCAATGTTTGCTGCGGAGAATGACTTAGCATTACTCTACCCTTTCCAGAAGTCATTCAATTGCACCCAGACGAATATCCAGTTGACGTGAATACGATATTGATGAATGACGGAAGATATGCGTCCGTCCCCCCGGGGCAGGGACGCAAACACATTCATGGATATGGCTAAGTGACGCTGCCATAAAGACATAAAATGTAGTGAGGAAATAGAACTAAGAGAACCTTGCAATGACTCTGTTACAGGTTAGGTGGCCAGGATGACCAAATAAAAATAAAGGTTTTCAGGCAGTCTCCTTTTGACCAAATGTTAGTGTTAAAGCCCTCAGTACATCACAATGGTTTATCAAGTATTGCAGGTTCTATTGCAGGCTGAGATAGGCGGCAGCACCCGCATGTAAACTCTTTAAGCTGATGACATGAGCAACGTGCCCAAATGGCTACAGCGAGAGGAGGAGTCGGTTATCTAGAAATGCTGGCATTGGTTCCTCGACTTTCACGTGGTCTGTAGGTTCTTCATTCATTACTATTCTATCGCCGCGGGTACTGTACTTCCCATTTCCCACATCCAAATCATGCTAGAGTATAAGAACACTCCTCCTGACCTGAACATCGCCGTAAGATATTAAATAACTAAATAAAATAGGGTGATTAACTGAAAAGGGCTAAGAATCTCCGACAACAACTGCTTTTGACTGTTACGCCAAGAAGATAGTTTTCAATTTTCTTCTTTTTTCGGAATAAAAATTGAAACCACTTTAAACTGGCGATAAGGAATCTAATTTTTACGGTGCATTATCAATCACTCCTTAATACTGAGTGCTTCATCAAGAACATGTGAGGCAGATAAGGTGAGCCGGTTGCATCTTCAAATTTCCCTTATCACTGTAAGGCGTGTCCATTATCTTAAGAGTTCTCATACGAGCTGATACAACGAGGAAAGTACCAAAAATGAACTAATTATTTTATGCTTGAAATGTGGATGAAATTATCGGATACAATATTCGTCCAATAATTGTGGGTTGAATTTTTATATTTAATATTTGTTGCAATGTATCCTTTTTCCATCTATTGAGAAGATTCTCAAGTTCGTCAAATCACATTTTCAAGTTGCTTTAAGGTAATTCGTTTCTGTTAATTAATATGACTTCATTTATTTATATGATGATCCACAAAATCGATGGTTCTTTTGATAACCCGGGAGATACATCAGGAAAATTAGGGACTGCTGAAGCCCAGATGCAGAACAACCTATGAATGGATAAAACAACATTCGTCATTTCATCACTAAATAATTGTATTGATTTTATTTTTCAAAGAAAAGCGTGCTTCACGATTTGCGTACTATTTCATGATAAAAAATTAAGCTCATTTATAAGAGTTATATTTCCGTACGCTTACATTGTATGTATTGTACGAAGAAGAATTATCATGATGTGTATCTCAACTTAATAATCATTGAACCATATTTATATTTGATTATAAGCTCTGGAGTGTCTCTGCAGAGTATAGATATAATGTCAGAATAGATTTAGCGCAGTCTGTCATGAAACAAAAAGAAATTTCAAACAAAAATTACACCCGTTTCTCAACTTTATATTTAAAAAACCTTTAAAATTCGAAGTTACCCGCCCTCCCCATTTCCCTTGTCCCCCATTTATTTGTGGGAGATTACCGATTGTATGAAGAAAATGTGGGAGGGTAAAAACAAATTACAAGATTTTGTGCTAAATTATTTGTCGGATTTTTAAAAGGCCTATACGAGTGGTCTGGAACATTCTGTATATTTACCGAACTCAGTGCATAAGTCATCTCACTCAAACCCCGGCTGTCGAGTGAGTTTAGCCTATCGGAAGGCGGGACGCCGCGACCTCGCCCGTGTGGAGCTCCACCACGCAATTACGCCCCAATTAGCAAACGTACTTCGTCGTCGCCACCGCCTCCGGCAAACCACTGCGCCTCCGCCATCACCGTCATCGGAGCTGCTGTCGCAACACGTAGCGAAATGCTCTCGCTCCCCTATGCATACAGATCGTCAAGGTAGACATGACCAATTGAACAGGTCTCTAGTGTTTCCTTCTATGATCTCCATTGTAGCACAGGTGAGAACTTTTCAAGGAGAAAGGCATTCGAGCTGTGTTATTTTGTTAAGAATTTATATATATTGAGGATATGTTGGTGAAGAAGGAAAATATCAAATACTACAAATTCTAGTACATGAAATGTAGAGGTTTATTTTATTAGTTTACAATTTTAGAAATCTTGTTTTTAATTAATAATACAAATTTTTATTATTTAAATTATGTTGTTTTTAATAAAATGTTATAACATTCAAATTTTAATTTTTTACTTTATTAAAACATTTTATTTATTATTACCATTGTGAATATAGTTTAGTAGCAAGAGAATAATCGAATACTACTACTAATTATACACTTTAAGTATTAAGGTTATTAAATAGAATCCATACCACATTATATGTAGTTATAATTAGAATGTAATTAGATACATTTAGAATACATATTACATTCACAGTTACATACATATTTCACCTGACCGAAAGTTATCACATATCTTCTCCACGTGAAGGGTACACGGAAGAAATATCTACATATTACATACATAGTTACTCTTCAAAATGTGAACTTATTTTCTAGAAATTTTATGGAGACATAAAAAAACTTATTTTTTTATAATATCTGAAAACAAAATTAGCTAATACAGCTTTGTTACCGAGTTTAGTTATTTAAAACAGACCTGCTCTTTGTCAGTCGAGAGCTTTATAAACTCTAATCAGTAAAAAACTTGAAATTATTAATTTTGCATAATGAGTATTTTTCAGTAACAGAAGGAAAGGTGAAAATGTGTTACATGTTTACAACGTACTACCACCAAGTAACGGAAACATCCCTCAATTATTGTAAAAGAGGTTTGGGTAAAATTAGTTCACTGTTTACGAACCACGCGGGACATTAAAATCTTTTAATATTGGTCTTGCTATCGTATGTCTGGACGATATTGAGATTCGTAGAATTTAGAGCTCCGCAAATATTCCTTCTCACAAAAATAACTGATGAGGTGATTATTATCTATAAGAAAATATGGTTCAATGAATGACCTGAGGACCTACCTGACTGCAATTGAGACAGCTGAAAAGTAGCATGTTTTAATTAGCAGTGGGACTATAGCGTGGAACATTTCACAATTAGTTTCTAAGGTCTAATTATTCTTATCGCCCCTGTTCTTATTAGTACTCTTATACGATTTCGAGTTTTAGTGCCTAAATAGAATTGTCATAACTTAATTTTAAAAAACTGTAATTCTATTTATTAATGGAACAATGACTATATTATGAATATTACGATTATATAATGTGAATGACTCAAACGATTTTGACGAAATTCTTTGGAGAGAGTTGTTTTGGGATCAAAAATCGTATCGAGCCTAGGATGTCCGACAATATATTCTCCTCTATTACCTTCGTTTAGTATTATTATTATCAGCAGGCACAAGGTGAAGTGTCTCCACGAACTCAACACCCCCAACCCTCTTAAATTTTAAAAGAGTAGACTAATATATAAATCCAAACTTCATCCCCTGGGACATTTCTGACGTTTCCGACCTCACTTCCAAGAAGATTATTTCCGCTTATGCCATTGATCGTGAAGTAGATCATCTTAGTGACAATGTGAACTTGTGGTCTTCCAATGGTACGTCAAACTACCACAACAGAATCCGAAGGTGCCCAAGAGACTCACGGAGAGTAGTGCTCCTCAATTATAGAACTCCGTACTAGGAGGAGAAGATGTGGCCAGTATCTCGTTAGGTCCAGATATACCACATCGCAACCGTTCTCATTCAAGAAATGTGAAAAGTTCCAGAATACATAAACCACTGTGACTGTATAGTTGACCACTCTTTCTGCTAGATCTGAGTTCGTGCTAGATCTGAAGACCTCGCCATGAGAAGTCCGCTAGAAAAAGCGCGAATGCGGGACCGCTGCTTACAACGCAGTGGTTCGCCTCCGCCATCACCATCTCCGCCATCGCTGCGTCGCACCGGCCGGAACCTGCCTTAACACAACGCCGCAGATAAATTGTCCACAAACTCGTTTCTGTTATTTCGTCGTCCCGTCGACGACCCGTCCGCCATCACTCGGTGAATGTCTTCGCAGGACTTTAATCTCCTTAGTTCTGTCGTCCAACAAACACGTCGCTGCCAAGAAATCACGATTGGTGCTGTGATGGTCATGGCGATGGAGGAGGCAGAGGTTGCCGAAGCAAGAAAACAGAGCTGCCTAACTAGTAGACCTAGCTCCACATACTCCCTATTTAGTCTCGCAAGTGCGCGCCGCGGTTTCTAAACGTGGTTGGTGGCGGTGGTGGTGGCGACGGTGACGAACGCCGGAGTCGCAGCCTCAAAAACGACGGGAGCGCACGGCGCGCGCGTTCGGAACAGGTTGGCTGCCGGCGGCGGTGCTCTGCTTACTATTCTGGATGCGGAGAACAAATGGAGGTTGCACAAGAGCGAACTATGGATGCTAGGCGGTGGATGGCCGCCGGCTAGATCGGTGACATTTTCTAAGAGGCTCACGCACAGATGACTGGCTGACCGGTCGTTCTCCAGAGCACGATTCCCCCCAATTAGAGAGGTAGAATTGAACGATCGCTGAAGTACAATTGGCTCTGGAGTAGTGCGACGGTAATTGAAGGATAATGAGATTCTACTGCGTAGTTCACAAACGCGTCGTACATCGTCACTTCAGTCATTTTCAGGAGAACGAAAAACTGTTTTCTCTAAAATCCACACCATCAATAGGACTCTAGTAAAAGTGCTTCTTAATTCCCCCTTATATAACAATGCACCCATATATAATAATGCAACCGTAATAAAAATGCTGTTTGTATTGAAGCTACTTTGGTTTGCTAAAAATATAAAGTTATGTTAACATTTGATATACTGTTATGTATATTTTCGTAAGGAAAGTAGCAAATTTACTGTGTTTATTGATTCACCGACATGAAATTTGCCTTGAAATTTTTCTTTAGGATTCGTATAAACCAGAACACGACTAAAAACGAACTAATGTCATCTTATAATTTAAGCGACGAAACTCCATGATAGAACGTATCCATTACCTATATAATTCTACGTATCATACATCTTCAGTGGTGATATTGTTGGTATAATATCCATATTTGTCTGAGCATATCTCCGATTTTGCGCCGGCGATCATCCGTATGGCTGTGTGAAAGGATGGTGTCGCAAACCTCTTCAGTCAAAAGATGACCGTCAAGTGGCCGAAAATATCTGTGTTTGGATGATTGAAAATATGTCCCGAAAACAAGTCTAAAAAATTTGATGGATTAACTTAGTGAAATTGTGAGAAATGGTCTAAAGGAATCAGTAAAAGTCAAATTGTCCCACAATCGACCGTTACGTGTGCCCATGGGGTTCACGGAGGGTAGAGCTCCGCAATAACTATAGACCTCGGCACAAGGAGGACGAGATGTGACCAGCATCTCGCTACAGCCGGTTTGATCATATGATAGACCTGATACTCATTTTACAGCGAGCTGAGTAGATATGGGTGTCAGTCTGGACGTTGAGGTGTGATGAAAAATACTACACACCATCGGGGGTCGAACGTCAGCCGTTCAGTCATGAATCAGAACAGGACTTCTCTGACTCCAAAAGAATTACTTTACTTTGAACCTTTTACCCCATTACTCGCGAACGCAAGTTGGCATTTTTCGTTTAAGTCCTAAGAGGGTACTAGCAATTCATTGAATGTGGGCATCGCCAAGACAGGTAGGTAAGGGTGTGAGTTGTTTCTGATATTATTTTGACAATTAAATTTTTAATTTTTTAAATTTAAAATAAATTAAATATTATTGGGTGTTAATAATATAACCCCATGAAAATGCCCATTTTATAATTTTCTGTTCCTTCCGTACAAATATATGTTGGGTTTATTCCTTTCAAATATGAAACTTATCTGTATGATTCCAATTGTTTATATTTATCTGCCGATTCCATTGACAAATTTTCGTGAAATAATGTACAAAAGACTCTAATTCAAACTCTCGGGTAACAACTCGGTAATTCACAGAGATCAAGTAAGAGTGGACAGAATAACAACATTCATATCTATGTAAACACTAAGTAAAATGTTTCAAATAAGTTTTATTCCTGAAATAAACTAAGCCTTAAAATTATCTTGTTATTTCTATTATTTCATTAAATAATAATAATGTATCGAAATGGAACTAGGTTTTTAGGATAAGAGTGTTTCGTTACAGCCAAAATAATAAAAAAGGTTTAATACTTCTGAAAATAAAAAAAATTGAGTTTCTTTCAAATCGCATTATTTAAAGGAGACCATAACCTGAAACGTTAAAGTGGATATGTGTTTATCAGTATAACGAAATACGATTAGATTTGTGTCCAGTTGCGTTCAATAAAGACAAAATATCTTCATATCAATAGCTAGAGATCCATAGCGATATAGTCGTGAGCGCAATGTGCTCAAGAGCGTTGACGCAATACTACATTTTGAATCATGCTGAAAATATATTTCGTAAAAGTTTGACTTTGGAACGGAAAATTAATCGGCACATTTAAGATACTATAAGGTTATTTATTTATTTTATAACCTTTGAGTTGTTCCAGGTGTGCAGAAAATATGCCCCGAGTTCACACACTGGACTTTAGTGATACTTTATCAAGTTATATATACATTTTCATTTATTAAACCTTTTCTTTTCAACTATACGGTGTATCTACGCTATTCAAGTAAATTGACAAAGTACAGTTTGAACATTCATACTCTTTGAATAGCGCTAATGTGTCAAACATTTTTAAAAACTTACTTTCAGATTCATGTAATTCATTGCTTTAAGAAGGAGTAGAGTATTTACATCACGTTCGAAAACCACATATATACACTTATAGTTAGTTCCTTCTGTTAATAAATTTACAAAAATGTTTCTGTTATAAATGAACCTAAAGGCATTGGAATGGAAAAGGAGCGTAACTTCACTCTTCATACACAGATCTGAAGGTATGGTGTTGACAGTGAGTTGAAAAATACTTAACATGCAGAAGCAATTTTCTTTCTTTTTTTTAGAGACCAAATATATTATGACGCAACGTCGAACGAATTCTTTCCGACCTTGGTTTTAAGAGATATTTATGAAAATTGTGGAACTCTTCTGGGTTTTTAAACAAACAGCCGTGAGTTACGTGTGCACAAAAAATCAGTCGACGCTAATTAGTGACATTCTGGCACCCAGGTATTACCTCTCATAAACCCACTCCCTAAAATAATATTTACGCAAATGTCCTCTGTTTCGTGACCAGCTACAAGTCAGTAAAAAGTTTTCTTTTTTATATAACTCACTGACATTTAGATAATGAAGTAATGATGGAAATTATGGTTCTTTTTCTTCGTGACTGGTCAGAAAATTAATATTATGATAATTACTAAATTCACATAAAGACATGACTTTGGGATAGATAAGATAAATAAAGTAAGAAAATATCATAACAAAAAGAAAATTTCCGGCGTAATAATATTTTGTAATTCTTAGGTAGTTTCTCCAGTTTTATCGAAACTAATACTAGAACATATTTGTAAAGTTTTTAGTATTTAATACTGAATTTTGAAAGCTTATCTTCCTTTTCGTAAAAAGTGAGACAGCAAGTGAATCATGAATGTAAAAATGAGTTACCATTTTCAAATTCGTTTAATGTCAATTTTTAAGTAATTCTGAAATGACACGAAGTAATTTTTATATTTCGTGAATTTTTACTTATCCTTCTTCAAGATGTACGTACTTCATAGCAGTTAAAAGTAAGACCTGAATTAAATTTAGGAAACAATGAAAGAAAAACTTATTAATTTTGTATGAACGTATCTAAACACTCTCATAAAACGACTGCAGACAATTATAATTCATTCAGATATAATATTTTTTAATGAACCCAGTCAAATCTGAAATCAAAGTTAAAGATATGATTATTTAAAAACTCAATGAAAGGTTAAATGTGATTTAATAATTATTGGATTTGGAATCCACATTTACGAATTATTGTAATTACGAAATATATAGATAATCGGAAAGGTGGGAAAAAAATTTTCTGGGGCATTGGGGCTCGCCAAAGTGACTCTTCCTCGTGTGTGGGACTCGCCAAATATCTCGACAATACCCACTAAGAAATCCCTCCTGAATTCAACAAATATCGAAATACAAAGATGAGAGAAAAGAAAAGAAAACAGTTGCCCAATACAATATCAAAAATGTAAAAAAATTCTAAAAATTATAATTTTCATATTATGGAAAGGAAGGATAAGAGGAAATACGAAAGATAAGATGAAAAAAGAATGCAAATTTCAACCCTCCCGAGAACTTGTGACATGAGCCCTCATCTACTTATAAAATTCAATAGTTTATTAACATCATTCGTTTCATTTCCGAGAATTGTTGGTAAATCTGCAACCAGACCAATTTGTCTCCGTATTGTCGTGTATTGTCTGCAATCAGTTAGTAGGTGACGCACTGTCAGAGAAGAGCTACACTACTCACAAACGGGTTCATCATCAAGTAGTAAGAGATACCGATGAGTGAGAGGACAATCTCCTATACGTAGGCAGGTCAGCAAGACCTCGTCGCGCCTCGCTGACCTACAGGAACTGCTCCATGACTTATCAGAGGATTTGATAAGTCGGAACTTATTCCCTTCAAAAGCTCTCAAAATGGCGAAGCACTCAGCTGTGTAAACGCTGCACAGGTCGCCAAGATGGTAGCCACATGTCTTACGGGGAAACACCACGGAGCAGCTGTCAACATCGGCCTGTTTCGAGCCATCTGTAAACACATGAATATGGGTCCGATGTTTGTCGAGGATTAGGTGGAAGTATATCCCCAACATCGCTGAAGTGTTCTTCTTCTCATGATGCAGAAGATCGAAATTAATCTTCGACTTGTGCAAAGCCCAAGGAGGAGACATACTGAAACCTTGATTTAAGACATTGCGTGTGCGTATAATCAAGTTTTCCAAAGTTCATTTAGAGCGATATCCAAAGGTATGGTTGCACTCAATCTGTTGCTGTAGAAACGGATGGAAGAAGAAAAAAGGATGAAATACTGCGTTGTGTACCAGGTAAAGTAAGCACGTAGAAAAAGTGTCGTAGAATAAGTAGTTGCCGTCGGAGGGAAAGAGATGGTTCGCCGCTCTCGGCATACAAACTCGGAAGTGGACTAGTACGGTAGGCTCCCGTAACTAGTTGGATTCCTGTATGGTGGACACTATCCAACTTCTTTAAATAGCTTGCACGAGCAGAGCTATATACAACGCAGCCATAATCGAGCCGAGATCTTATAAATGCTCAATAAAACTAGAGCAAAGAGGAGCGATCAGCGCCCCATTCCCTGCTACGCAGGCACTTCAATAGATTCAGAGACTTTAATGTTCTCGCTCATATGTCTGTCAGATGTTCAATCCAATTCAGTCTCTGATCATAGATTAGACCTAAGAATTTTACAGAAGGATAGAATGTTAGAACGTTGTTCCCCAGGGCGAGGTGAGGTTCTGGCAGAAGACTTGGTCTCCTACTGCAAAGATCACAGCGTGTTTTTTCAGCAGAAAAACGAAATCCCGTCGTCTTTGACTAGTGGTATAATCTATTGAGTACGAGTTGGATTTGTCGCTACGCACCTGTGACACTCTATGATGAAGAATAGATGGCAAAGTAGACAAAAAGAGAGTGTAGGACAGGATTCTTTACAGTGTATGTTATGCTGTTTAGGGCCACTGCAAATAAGGTAACACTCAGGACTGAGTCCTGAGGAATACCGTTCTCTTGAAGGAGATCGAAGATGTCTCTTCCAATTCTGTAGCGGAAGGAACGCTGATCCAAAAAGGACTGTAACATCATAGTAAGATGTCCTCTAAATCCCCAGGCATAGAGTTGTTTTAAAATATCATTACGCCAAGTAGTACCATAAGCCTTCTCGATGTCAAAGAATGTTCCGACGACATGTTGTCTTCGGACGAAGGCATCTTGAATAGCTGTTTCCACTAGAAGTAAGTTGTCCACTATGGAATGGAACTTCCTGAAATCACCCTGACTCAGCAGGTTATGCCGTTCAAGATACCACACGAGACGTCGGTAGATAATTCTCTCCACAGTTTTACCAATGCTACTCGTCAAGGCAATGCTTCGATAACTACTGATGGCTGTCTTGTCTTTTTCGGGTTTTAGTAGTGGGATTAGTGTTGCTTCCTTCCACGAATTAGGGAATTTCCCTCGAACCATGAAAGATTAAAGATATCCAGAATGTATTCTCTCGATTCTAGACATAGTTGTCTGAGCATCTCATAGTGAATGGAATCAGGGACAAGAGCAGTGTCGTGGGCTGTCTGTAGGGCTCACTCAAGTTCCCACATAGAAAAGGGAAAGTTGAACGGAAGTCTAAATAGGTGCTCTCTGCTATTACTCTTCAAAGCGAAATCAGTATCGCAGTTTGCTGTAGATGTTAGATCAGCAAATTATTAACCATCACTGGTGCAATTTCTCTGTCGTCGGTGAAAACCTGACTCTGATAATTAAGTCCAGATATTGGGACTCAAGAATATCTTTCAGATATCTTTCGGATTGACTCCCATACTTTAGTGGACGATATTGTTCTCTTAATGGTATTTAGAAACTCTTTCAAGGAGGTGGATCTGGATTCTTTGATGGTTCTGCGTGCTTTTGCTCTGGCAATCCGATAAACTGCGAGGTTTTCCGGATATGGACTACCCTTAAATTTCCGCAATGCTCTTCACCTCTTCTGAATAGCGGACCGACATGCGTCGTTGCACCAGGGGACATGAGGTCTTCGCGGAAACATTTATGTTTTCGGAATGGATTCTTCAGCGGCGTGATGAATCACCAGGGTCAGATAGGCGACCCTCTCTTGGACACTGCCATTTTCTCTGAAAACGGCCAGAGACAGTGTCAAGTTATCCTTTCTGAGAATCCATTTTTGATGCTTGCATTTGGGAGCAGTCTCACGTTCCTGCAAGGACAACCAGATGGGATGATGGTCGCTACCATGCAGATCATCTTCTACCTTCCATTGGAAGATATCAGCAACTGCAGGAGAACATATTGGTAGGTCTATAGCAGTCCATGACCGAGTGGCAAACACAAAGTGTGTCATCTCCCCGGTGTTCATTAGACATAAGTCTTCACGCTCGAAGAGACAATTCAGCAGTCGGTCACTGGGGCAATCGCTCGACGAATCCCACAGTACACTGTGGGCGTTGAAATCTCCATGGAGGAGAAATGGTAGAGGGAGCTTGTGAATTAAATCCCTGAGGGAAGTCTGCGAGAAATCTCGTGTCGGAGGAAGATATATTGAACACACGGTAATAGCTGGTATGCTGTGAATTTTGAATGCTATAGCCTGGTTTTGAGTTAGTAGGAGAACGGGTGACGAGAGGATATTGTTTCTAACAAATACGGCAACTCCACCTCTTGCTCGATCTCCCTTGGTGTCGTCATATCTGAAGCTGATGTATCCCCTCAGAGAGGGAGAGTGTTCTGGTATATGTTGTGTCTCTTGCAGATAAATACATATCGGATTGCGACGCGCCAAGAGCTGTAGTATGTATGGAAACCGTTACTATTTGGAACCTCCTGAGTCGCGCTCCTTACTGTGTATTTACGCGTCACCGTCGGACAATGCACAATCCGACGCGAAGGAAGGTAGGGCACAGACGTTCTTTTTATTTCTCCGTGACTTGTTGGACGGTATTGTTGTTTTTAATAAATCAGCAAGGTGCAGGGGTTTAGCCCTGGAACCCTGCTTTGTCTTCGTCTGTGTCTTTGTAGTTGCTTGGGTACGTTTCACACNTCTTCGTCTGTGTCTTTGTAGTTGCTTGGGTACGTTTCACACTACTTGACTTTTTCTGTGTTGAAGTAGGATTGGATTTCGTTGAAGTTATTGGCGTCGCGGGAAGAACTTGAACTTTCGTTCTTTTTGCAATTGCACTGGCATGTCCACAACGTTGTCGTAGACACGTCAGTGGAATCCACCTGAATGAATACGTTCTTTCTTACTACAGTCTTTGCTGCGGTGGAGTAACTAGTAGACAATACAGATTGTAAAGTCCTGTATCTATTCCGCGCTTCACCGTATGGGATCTTCTCGGTTGTCTTTATTTCCTGTATTTTCTTTTCTTTAAGAAACGAGACGCACTCCCTGCTTCATACCGGGTGGCTACCTGAGCAATTCATCCATTTGGCAGGCCCCGGGCTTGAAACGTCGGGTTGGTGTGCCTCCTTCCCGCACTTCCCGCACGTCCTGCAGGTATCACGGCCCTTACAGGATGTTATCGTGTGTCCACACCTCTGGCACTTAAAACAGCGCAAAGAATTCGGAAAAAGGGTCGCACTGGCAGGTTTAGCCATCCAGATTTTAGATCACGAGGCAGTTTAGGACAGTCAAATGTCACGATGTAGGGTGCTATCTTCTCAGGAACTTCACCAACCTCCCTCGTTGTGTGAATGACCTCTGCCACGTGGTCAGCTTCCCATTCCTTAACCAGATCTTCGCAAGGCATGTCCATAATACGGTTAAGCGCAGCGTGGAGCTCACACTTGACGGGGTATTCCCCCAGCTGTGTACATTGAAGTAATTTTAGCTCGTGCTTACTTGTTTTTGTTTCAAATAGCATCGTTCCATTCCTCAGTCTCTTAATCATTTTTAGAGAACCAACAAGACCTTCTAATCCTTTAAATATATATAATGGTGACACCTTCTTAAAGCTTCCATTGGTTCTCGACATTAATGTGAAAGCATTCTCATACGGAATGCTCCGTGTCTTTGACATATTTTCTTCTGAAGTGGGAGAACTGTGAACCCTCGGCCGCTTCGAAGATACTTGGGTGTGTGAGTCCCCCTGCGGTCCACCAACTCCGCAAGGTGACGCGTTAGTATCCATGCGCATCGATTTTATTTCATTACCGTGTTCCGCACCTACCACGGAGTCCAACAATGGGATGCCCCACTGGGGTGCCAGGGTTGGTAGGGGGATATAGCGGGGACACGCATTGTTTTTTAAGCAGAGTTGCTTCAACGCCGCCGACCAACGGGAAGAACCCCCTGCACGCCCCCTCCCCTCACTCTGGAGTTCAGTCGAAGACCTTGTTCGAACCGATTGGTCAGGGGTGGGTTAGCCACCGATCGCCTCTCTAGAACAGGTCGAGGCCAAAGCGTATTGGATGATGTAAACCCTTCTAGGATTCCCATTCCCTCTGACATGGGTCGCCATGCGCGGCAAACACATGGGTGAGCGTTCAGCACACAGAGAAGGCCAGTACAGAAGATTAAAGCGATAAAAGTGAAAAAACTAGGTAAATATGAGAAAAGAAAAGTAAAAGAAAGGAAATACTTGAGAGCCTACTGATACTCTGTATCCCACTGTCAGGACGTGGACCGACTTACTTCGACAGCTGTGGAAAATATACGTAAAGAAAACATTATGAATAATATATTTATTCGTTCATACTTCTAATAAACCAAATTTTAAAAAAATCTGGAATAAAATTATACTATGCCCATCGAATAAATCATAAAATTTACTTTTAAACACTATTATAACCTTTCATTATTGTCCTTATGCAACTAATATCGGTAGCTACTAACCCAAAATATGCTTGTGCTATTTGCTCATCACGAATGACGTTTAAAATAGACACACCTGTATTGATCCTTTCCAACACTTCTCAGAGGGCAGAAAGTTGCAGTGGTGCCCAACGGGGGATACTTGGTGCTCTGTGCAATTTTGTAGATGATTAAAAACAGTTTTCCCCTATTCCGATACATTTTTTGTTTCAGAGACCTTACTAATTGTGGCATCATTTCATTATTTAAAAAGTCTTTCGAATTTCGCCTTGAGGCACCCAATTCAGTTGTAGGTACGTCGCAAAGAATATAGAGAGTTGGTGAGTTTCTTTTGTGCAAGAAATTAAAAGCAAATAGAAGGTGTTTTGAGATGTCAACTTTTCATCCTAAGGATGAAACGTACTTTTAGATCGTATTTGTTTCAATTACCACTGTTCAAATTTCTCTCATTCCTCTCTGTTCTTATGAGACATTTATTCTTCATTTCATCGTCGAAAAATAAACATGTGGTTTAAGAGACATTTACTTATTTTAATCTCGATGAAATGTATCCTAGAACAAATTTCACAGGTTTTTGTAACATGTTTTGTTATTTATTTTCGAAATTATTAAATATTTTTGAAGAAAATTCTAAATAATTTTAGCTGTTGTCGTCTGTACAAATTATGTTGTAAGAGTAGCCAGAAACATGCAAGTATCGAGTTCGCAATTTACTTGCAGATGCAATTTTGATGTATTAACTGATTAAGAATGAAATACTCGCGTTCCTACATAGGTTAGATTTACAATGCAAGTGATTTTTCTCAGTGCCATGAAAGAAAAATTATAATTACTTCATGGACGAACGTCCCATATCCTACCAAAATATCTTAATGAATGTGCAATGGAACCTCGTTTCGTCACATTTAATATCCAGTTTTCTCAGATCAGTTTTATCATCAAATTTAAATTCGTTCCTTTCAAATTTCGCTGCATAGCTTAAGAAATGTTTCAAATCTGTAGTTTGTGTGCGACCTGAAACACATTAATTTGACTACATCTAATTCAATACACTTCTTTGTATTAAATATTACTTGCACCATAGGGTTTATATTAGTTGTGATGGCAGAGAGAACGTGTTCATTTGGGTTATCTGCATTGAATATCTTGGATGTGCAATGGTTCACCACTTATGTACCTTTTTTTCAATGCTTTTCGAAACATTTATTAGTTAACATTATTAGTTAAATTTCATGTAGAATACGTGACAAATAGTCAAAATGCTGTGCATAGTTTAATATTTATTTTGTATATCATCCGGATCACTGTAGGACCAGTTCCTTTGGTTAATCGTGGTACTACGGTACTAGTAATAAAAGTTTCATGTGCTGAGAACGGAGATGATGATAAAAGAATATTAGTAAGGTAATATTTTTCCTCGACGTACTTGTATTTTTTGTACAAATCCTTTAACGATATCTTATCATATCTTTCATTCATCAGGACCTCTCTTTCTTGATAAAACTCAAGTCCATCGTATCTTGAAAACAAATCGATCTCTTTTAAACCACAGCGCATAACATAATTGATAAGTTCTTAAGTAATTCTGAATAGGTTTCCTTGTCAGTGAAATGTGTATGTCTGGGGACTTTGGAGCTTAGTATTTATATAAATATATAAGTATAGTTATAAATAGCTTCCTAATTTCATCATTCGCTAGTTTTTCATTGTTAGTAACGTGAGCTTACTCGTGAGAATGTAAGCTTTCATTTCACCGATATTCTTTATTTTTAGCGCATGTGTCTTTTTCTATTATAATGTAAAACCAATGTTCACGGTGACATAAATAAAATGTATAAATAATCTGGCAGTATTTTTTTAATGATTTTATTTGTTTCTGCCCAGTATCCAAACACGAAGTAATTACCCGGGTGAAATTCTCTTTCTTTAACTCTGTCCTGAAGCTTTATCTTCGTAACATATTTTTTCTAACTTGAGAACTATTCTTTTTTGTAGGACGCTACTACTACGAGAAGGCGGTCAGTGTCTACAGGTTTCATGAATCACTTGCTCTATATGTCATCCGTATGAATACCTTACAACTCCTCCTTTTTCTGTATCATCCTATACATCCTATACCAATTGGGTTCGTCGTCTAAGCCACAATTGTAATTCATCTCTTTCATTTGTTCTGTCCTTTCTTCGTCGTTTACACTGTACTCATACAAAACATGTGGGACAATTTCTTCCCATTTTTTACATACACAGAAGTCATCGTTTGGTAATTTATACCTATGCATTAATCTATCATTTACTCCTTTTCAATAACTTCCGTTAAATATGTTAGTACAACATTTTCTGTAGTCTGCTATAATTGTGTTCTCAAGATCTGCCGCCAATTATGACAAAGATTTGTCCAGGATCTTATAGGTATTTGGTGAAATCATAGACTTTCTTTCTTCTGTTCAGTAACTTAGTTCTTTTTTATTGTCCCACACAGAATTTTACCAATAGTATTTATTCTTTCATGATGTATCAATTTTCTGTTTAGAACTCATTAGAATATTTCTGAAAAATTTATTTTTGGAGAAAATATGTATCAATAATATTCCATCTCCTATTAGTTCTTTTCTCATTTATCAATAAGTAGATCCAATATTCGCGTTTCTTTTAAGTCAAAAAGAACTTGTAATCTGAAATTGCAGTCTCACCACCTTGCAGCTTTGTGAAATAGCGTAATGGGCTGGTAGTCATTTACGATTTATACGAGAATCAAATAGACTTACAATTTGAAGAACGGTGCCTTTCTCTTCATTAACGCTGTTTCAATGAGGTCTACAACCCGTCTAATTGCTGAGTTGAGTTCGCGTAAATGTTTCAGGTCGAGAAAGAGAAAAAACCCTGAAAGCAAGTCTTGATTCTATGTGAATGTTGACCTTCTCTCATACTTTCCTTTGCCCTCTCCAAAGTAAACTCTTCAGACATTTCTACTTATTTATTCAATAGCAAAGATGGAACAACTCTCAGGTTATTAAGGAATGCTCATCTTGAAAATCAAAGAACAGAAGTTATCTAAAGAGGTATGAATGAAATGATGTATTTTTAATATGTCTCATAAAATTGTATATATTTCTTTTAAAAACTATATATGCCGTTTTAATATTCTTGGGATTCTTGCTAAAACATTTATTTCTGTTTAATTGTATTTTAAATAAATATACAATTAAGCTATTTACATGTCTTATTTATTTTGCAATATCTTCCAAATTTATTGAGCTTGCTTGAAAATGATTTCGCTTTCAGCAATTCCACCTTGAATGAAACAAAAATACGAGGATATAGGAAAGGATAGAATATAAAGGTCAAATTGTATAAAGGAAAGATTCAAAGTGATACCTGGACAGACAACCAAGGGATCATCCTTAAATTTCCCTTTAAGCTATGAAGGAAATCCGAGAAGAAATTGCATATTGTTTGGAACATAAGATGGGGTAATCCCGTCGAATGAGGTACAAATAAAAACGTTTTCGAATAAATCTGTCTCAAAAATTTAGTCATTTCACGATATCCTGATAATATGAAATTTGTTTTTCACTATATTCCGGTTACAAAACTTACGTTCACAATATTTCATTTGTGATATAATACGACTTAAATAATAAAATCGTAGTGTCATTATTACAGCTCTCGTTGGGTGCTATTAAAACCATTAATTGGGGGAGGAAAATCTCAGCAATGAACCTGCTCAGATAAATTCTGGGACTGAGTAAACTTACTTATTTGTATTCAAATACCTTAGATTAGTCGTACTTTGTATGTGTTTCCCTTTTTCGTTTAGTGCATGATTCTCGAGCCCACCTATCACATAGGAAAATTACAATTTTAACCTGTCAACTTGTAAGTATGGCGTAAGTAAGCGGTGGTCTGTCTCGACCATCTCATTTGAAACCATATTTGAGAAGTTTTGCCTACCTCATGCAAGGAAATCTGGTCAAAATTAATTCGTTGTAAAACACCTTTGTTCATGACCTCTTATTGTATTAAAATCAACAGATGGTCGACGCATTTCGACACTTCATGAGATTCGCACAATAGCGTGTATTCTGTAACACTGGGACAATACCGATTTAATTTGTTATTCAAAATTCAATGTTCGCCTTAAGTGTCACGTTTGACGAAATTACTGCTGACTCTAGCAGGTGGTGGCCAGAGAATGTACAGTCTGGTTGTTGAATGTAGTTGAGAAGGTGGAGAACAAATGAAGTTCCTTGGTATCTCTCCTTCCCAGCTATATTCCACCCTAAAAGTATTCGATATACAAAAGCAAAAATTAATTAAATAAATAAGAATGACAATAAATAATATAATACAGATAATAAACCTCTCATTTTGATTTCACTCAAATCTTTGCATTGTAAGCGCGGAGAAAACAGTGTCCATGTCATTCCGCAATTGGGTAGCAAAATCTCTTCTCCATGTTCCAATAAAAGGAACTCAAACAAAAACTGTTAATATAAACTTGTTTATCCGGGACACACCACGTCTCACAGACAGAAGTACCAACGTTTCGGTTATTTTCCTGTGGCCTTCGTACTCTTCTGGCAATGTCGTACTCTGGGAAGAGTACGACAACGACTCGGGTCTGTACGACTCTGACATGATTCTGTGAATACATTCCAAATTTTTTTTTTCCTCAAAATATAAAGAAGAAGAAAAAGAGAACGTAAAAGTGCTTAATGGACTTACTTTTTTCACGATAATAATTAGCGGGGAATTAAATTTCATACTCATTACCATAGCTTAGTACGCATTATTTCAAGGAATATTTTCTATGTGTAAACCTGTCTACATGCAAAAATTGGTAACAGGGAGAGTCATCTCGTAAAACTTCTAGAATAGAAAATAATTCAAAATATCTGATCAAATAAGTTTTTTTTTTAAATTGATTCATATAATAGTGAATGACAACCCTAAGACATTTCAGAATTTGTTTTATGTTTATGTACATCGTTTCAATGGTCAAACGTTGACTGAAGGGACAATATAATCGTGAAGGGGTTTCTCAAATGGATCACTGAGCTGAACCAGACAAATGCTTTTAATTTTCAAGATTATTCGAAAGTCCAGTCCATTGCAAATGGGTTTCAGTATCGTTGTGGCCGATTCTCCCTGATGTTAGCGTTCGAAACTCGGACTAAAGAACTTCGGAGCTGTGGCTGTTAAGTTTGAGCCGATAATTCGGTACTGCCAATGGAGGCGAATGCTGGTAGTTCGCGGTTACACTGCACCTGGCGCGGTAAATGGATGACCTACTATCTGTTTGAACGACACTGATTTCAATATCTGATATAAGAGGAGATATAGTAGGGGCTTCCACGTGTTTAGTTTAAATAGATTTTTCAACAAAGTTTAAATAGATTTTTAATGACCATTTCAAATGTTGATAAAGTTTTGTAGGGAGGTAGCCATCATCTGGGCTAATAAAGTACACAGTGTTGTTAAAAAATTCAACCCGTTTGGAAGTTGCAACCTATTTTCATCCCACATTCAAATTTTCCCAGACGACGGATGAACAAGGGTATCAACTTTTTCTAGTTAGTTCGAAAATTTTCAAAGCGATGTATTCTGAGAAATTAAAAATCATACAATAACTATTTTACTCCAGAACATATGTCATATCATTGTAAAGAATTTTAAAATATAACATCTTTACCGGCTCTCTATCTCAATTAGGAGGGCTTTAAAGCAATTCAAAAGTTATGTATAACAGTTTGGAGGCATTTTGTTTAAACTTTACATTGTTGTAACTTCCAAGTTCAATAGTTTCCTAGTAGAGAGTGGAGTAAGGGAAGAATCAGACTATATGGCGAAAAAGAAGAAACACGTGAAAATCAGATGTGGGACTGCGAGTGGCACGGCGAGGAACGATCAGAATACATAAGAGAAATGAAAAGACAAGGAGTTACTGGTACAGAAAATAAGAACACAAGAATAGACACTAAAGGAAAATCAGGATTTTAAAGATTACGTAACAAAATTAGGCATAAGATTATAGGTATAAGATTAAAATTAGGCAAAATTAGGTATTAGATTATACGTGATAGTAGATAAGTATCCACATCGTGGCAGGGACGGGAATATTGGTGAAACCAATAGCAAAGAAACACGATAAAGGAACAAAATAAGATAATGAATTGATAAATAAGAGCCTTGTAATGATCAGGTTAAAGACAAGGCAGTGTACAAGATCCTAGTCCAAAATAAAATGAAAAAAAGAACGTTGTAGCTTCCAAACGGATTGAACATTAACAACTGCATATTTTTCTGAGCATAAATGTTGGCTACCTCCCTACAAAATTTGATCAAAATCTGAGTGAGAATTAGATCCTATGTTGATTTGACGGAATGACCCAGTGGTACGCCAAATCGATATTAATTGCCCTGAATTTGTATCACTAAAAAACAGAAGACTCATATGTGTATTATAGTTCATCGTCTCATCGAATCTGGTGTGCTATTGCGTTCCAGCCACCGTGTTTTGCAGGAATATCGATCCACAATACTAATTTCATGCAAACTTTACAGTGGTGTTAAGGAATATTAGATGGCAAACTAATACATGAAATAATATAAAGTCTGAAACTTGCATGTCTAATACGTGCCTAAAACCTACATAAAATTTGAGCTATAAAGTTTACTTTCTGAAAAATGTCTAAGAAAAAAAAAAGAAAATCAGAAATAATGATGTGTACTGATCAATTCCTACTAATAACGATGTTTAAAAATGTACTCAATATCCAGCCGAATAATACTTGTTGAAAGTGTAAAATGTGTAAAAGTCACCCAGTAAGGCTGTCACCCAGTGAAGCAGGAAATTATGTATCCAAGACAGACTTAATTTAATTTAATCACTCAATTTGGTTATCATAAAGATATTTTGTCCATACATTATGTTCTGAGTGGTTGGGTATTAATTTTGAGTATAAAAATGGTATAGGTTTTTATTAACAACGATTTTTTTGGAAATATTGTTGTGTGTATTTACAATTTCATTTTAATTAGCCATATTTTAATTTTATCTAAAATTCTTTAATTTATTTTTTATATTTAATTATTTCTGTTTTTTTAAGTAATATTTTGTCATAATGTTTCTAGATGCGCTAAAATAATAGAAAGGCCATTGAAAACGTGTTTTCTAAACATAATAATACAGGGCAAAATTTAAAATATTTAAAAGATAGTGACAAATCGCTGATATACTTATTTTGTACATGGGACGTTATTGCTCTTTAATTTAACAATATTTTAAACTTTGCCTTTTGCGTAAATGAACATACAATATTGTATCTCACACATTAATGATTCACAATTGAACAGCACGAGAAACTGAAAGAAGGCTAATTGAAAAGATGATCCTCTAACCTTGGCACTTCAAGCTATCACGGTGCGATGAATTACGCATGTGACAATAATGTGGGTAAAACATCTTTTGTTCTCAAAATACCTGACTCATGAGAGCTACTTTGCATGCATATACATAAGGCATTAACTTTTTGATGGCGAATTTCCCCAAGTGGTTCATTGTCCTCGGAATAACGCATGTTGTATGGTAAGTAAACAGTAGTAGTAAACTAACAGAACTACAATTCTTCAAAGACACCAATATAGTAAAATATTTGTCAATTTAATGAACGGGAAATCAACAGTCTTCACATGTGACACGCATAATGTGTCTATTTAACCACTGGAGACAATTGAACGTTGCGTATTTATATTTTTGGAACAAGATTTGGAATACTGTAACATTTTATACCACCTTGTGAGTAGGTTAGGTTTTCATTTTTACAAGGCCGTTTCTATTGCTAGGTTCCGTCGTTGTCAAGTGAATGTACAGAAATAATTGAACGAATTATCTTAGCAA
The DNA here is from genome assembly GCA_002313205.1 of Laupala kohalensis. NCBI lineage: Eukaryota > Metazoa > Arthropoda > Insecta > Orthoptera > Trigonidiidae > Laupala > Laupala kohalensis. The sequence continues at coordinate 2,358,045 of NNCF01126069.1, forward strand.
CATAAAATAAACCACAAAGAAATTGAATATAGATATATGGTTGTTTATTTTATGTTTTTATGATAATAAATTTAATAAATAAATTTAATAAATTTATTGTCAAAAAACAGTACAGAATGCGTATGACCACGTGGAGGACAATAAACTAATTTACTCTCCGGAAGCAAGCAAGGGACCATCCCATCAATATTTATTTACTTATGTATGTACATTCACCTAATGATGGCATCTTAACAGTCGAAATGTAGTGTTTAAAAATAAAAACCTCACATACTTGGAAGGTCGTATGAAATATTACAATGTATAATGATTAAGGACAAAAATATTGTAGAAAATCATTGCGTAAAAAATTTACACTATTAATACAGTTTTGTGCTCGAATTCATTTATTTATGCATTCATTGTGAGTTTATGTATTTGTTAATTTATTAGTTCTTTTAAATAGTGCTCTATGGGTGAACGATCTGTTACTTTATAAACAGAATGACTAATAATCAAGAAACAATTGAAATAATAAAGAAAAACTAATGTCATTTTCGTTAAAATATATTTTCTACAGAAACCAAAATCTCATTATCCATTTTTTTTCTTACGATGAGAGGGACATTGTACCAGAATCAGGTTTTAGCCCCAAATATACTGGGAGAGTGCACGCAAGTTATTTTTGAACAAGTTTATTCTAAGCTAGTGAACAATTTCTAAAAAAAAATCATTTTCTCTTTTCTTAACTTATATTAATTAAAGCAGTTCATTTTTAATCGTAATATATGAGCCAGCATTTATACTTGCCAATACTCGGTTCTACACAGTACGTTTCTGAGAAATAAAGATATTTTAAGGCAAATTAAAACCCTTTTTGTATATTTATTTCTTCATAAGACTATAAATCAATTTCATAATTATAATCAAGTTCGTAATATACGGATTCTCATGCAACATTTAATAATATGATTTTAACTCTATGGTAAGAATAAAATGCCAAAAATTTAAGAAGAAATGTTTTCGACGTTGTTTTAATGCCTAGAGTGCTGAGGCACTGTCCATAAGATACGAAACGCACCCCAATTATTTAATCGTTCAGTAAGAGCGCAGAAAAATGAGGAACGAACAACGTCAATGTATTAAAAATTATCCTCACATTTTCTGAAAATATTTTCCAAACCCTGAGAGCAAGGTAAGGGTGTTCGTCGCGTAATTGTGAGGTTAAGAGGTATGTTTCTGTAGCGTGGGGGTGTTGAAAATGGTAATGTTTTTGTTACGTGTTTTATAGACAGCCCCTGATGAAAAGGAAATATTTCTGACGGGGGTTGTGTAGGGATAGGTACAGATGCTTCTCATGTACCATGAGTTAAATGGATCAAACGTGGATGAGAAGTCAATGATATAGAAGTGTGTGTGTGTTCGTTTGGATGGGTGAAACGATGAAGAGGAGGCTCAGCTGTGTTAGCTTCTCCCACCAGACCATTGCTTTTGTTACACCGCCGTGCAGGCAAGAGCCGAAGTACGATGTGCATTCTTCGGGTGATGTCTTTCTTTCTCTTTCTGACTACCCTCGCTGTAGTATGATCTTCTTTGTCCTTGAGACACTGCGCCTCCTTTGCATCGTCTGTCGCGCCATTAGGAGCGTTGGTTGCGTGTTTCCGGTGGCCCCCGACACCACGAGGGCGACGATGAAGGTGTCGCACACACGGGTGTATTATCGAGTAATCAGGGTTCAAAAGAGAGAACCAGAATCAGTGCCTGTGGGGGATTTAGGAAGGGGATGCCCGGTTCACCCCCCTTCCAAATGTGTATAAAATTTTCTTATTTCGTAAAAAAAATAAAATGATTGGTGTGTTGGTCTATTTTTCGCATTATTTGTAATTATTAATTCTTGCTGGGTATGAAATTGGATCATTTTGCGCCAAACTTTTCAAATTTTCCGTATCTCCTAACTCCTCAGAGATCCAAATTCTGTCGAAAAGTGAAATTTGCGTCTTTGCCCCCCAGTGCAGCTCACGATTCCAGATACGCGCTAGGACGGAGTGAATTGAGAGAAGACGGAATAGTGAAATAAAAGAGCGAATCCAGTGCAAGGGATCATACATATTTTTTGATACGATTCCATTATATTAAACAAATTATTTAAAAATGCTATATTTGCTTTTTTTAAATAGTACTGCCGTTCCAATATAGACAAGACTTTTTTTAAAAAAATTCAGACATTTTGTATTCTCTATATAGTGTTAAATGCGAGTATGTATTAAGGTAAAATTATTTTTAATTTATTTTCTGGTCATTACTATTAAGAATGTTTTTCTTATAAATATTGGACAATGTCTGGATAATTCCTTCAATTACGTGCTACTGACCGAAAGCTGTCTACCTCCATCCTCCAAATCACCCGTTCTATTCAGGATCACACCTGTGTGTTCTGGCAGGTCAGAGCTAACTCAGATTGGTTGTGGCCATCAAATATCGCCTTGAATTATGAGTCTTAAGACATGATTCGTTTATTTTTTATGGCATTTTGGCACTTGTTTTTTAACAATATCTTTAGCATTTACGTGACAGCTACGCGTGTGCAAAGAAACCTTAGAAGTGGCTTTGTTGGAGGCGACAGATTTCGAAGATGTCGGCGGTCAATTACCTACTGAGCCAGAGCGAGATAAACAAGGTTTCAAAAATAAAAGTACTGTTGCATGGACGGACCGAAGCGTGAGAGGGGAAGGGGTTAGAGCGTCTGGGGTGGATTGGCATCGTACTTGCACCGACGGCGGCGTTCTGGCTGCAGCGGGAAAGACGCGGCGGTGGCAATGGTGGCGGTGGATGCAAGCGGACGTCACCTACCCGATGACAACCTTGACCGACTGCACGGCTGCCATTGTTTGGGTGAATTTAAGACAACTCACGTACAGCGGCCCTGCGCGACACTTGCTTCAGCGCAAAATACTCTCTGATGGTGACTTAAACAGAGATAAGATTATTTGAATGAAGAGATGAAAAGTATATATATATATATATATATATATATATATATATATATATATATATATATATATATATATATATNTTGAACAAAATATAGCTATAAGAAGAAGAGGAAAGGAATAGACAGCGGAGAGGACGAGAGAACACGGTGAACACAGGAAGAGAGTTTGGGAAGAAAGAAAGAATGGTGCAAGGACGTCATGAAGATGCTCAAGTTCAATCGCTCTCTTAAATAGGGAATGATACTCTACAATATGAGTGTTCGGCCTTCAACTGACATCCCAATTGAGTTTTATGTGGGTTTTCCTCATTTGTTTACGGTCAAACATACCCCAGAACAGAGTAATAATATAATTCTCCTATAATTGTGATTATTTATACATGTAGGAATGATTGCGAATGTGTTTATGAATGGTTTTATTTGAGTGTTGTTATTTATGTTTTATTATCATGTTTGTTTGTTTTTGACGGTGGTAAGGCGGAAGAGCAGGCCAGATGGCTTGAGCCTCGCCACGTAATGAATCAATTCTTATTATTATTATTATTATTATTATTATTATTATTATTATTAAAATGTGTTTTTTTATTTCTCTTTATAATGTGACAGGATGGTACGTTTTCAGAGTCTAGTGTAATTTGGTTTTTCTCACGTGACATTTCTCTCCATATAACATTTTAATTCACCATGCTAATCAAAATGCAAAATTGAAATTAAAATAGACTTTTATACTTGAGTGGTTCTTTCGAGTATCAATGACCTTTGTCGTCCAAACGCCCTTAAATTCCACGTACTAATTTGTACACAACGTACCCGATGTGTATAGGATATTTTGTACACAAAAAAACATAAGTATAGAAAACAACATAAGAATTCGTAAAAACAGTTGTTAAAGTAACATTATAATAGTTGATTAGTCTACCATTATCTGGTGAAGTTTTAAATTCAAACAACATTTGGTTGAAAATTAAATATTTGAAGTCAATAAAATAAGATTGGTATGTGTTTCTTTGTATCTTTTTCAACAAATTAGACTTAATCATATTTCGGAGTAAAAATTAAGTTTTTACGCACTCTGTGATGCGCAAAGCCGAGTCTTGTGGCCAAAAGGGCTCAAACGTTTTTGGTAATCTATAGATTGATCTGTTGTGATCTACGTACACCCGTTTCAAAAGTCCCGTTGGACACAAGAACCAGAAAAAATACGTTTCTGATCCCTGTTCCCAAGTACACTTCTTCCAAGTAACTTTCTGTCTCTACAGTTATATTTAGAAGACCAGCGACAAAACGGCGTTTATTGTGAAAAATTATTTTTGTTCAAGAATTGGCATTACTTATTTCCACCATATTTTCATACCTCAAAATGAAATTATTTCTAATTTTGGGAAAAAAATTAAATAAATGTTATCCTTGTGTAATAAGTGAAATATTTTGATTCCGGTTTTTCCTTTTGAATTCGGAAAATTTACTCCAGAAATGCGACAAACTGTTCATACCCAAAATATAAGAGAAGGTAGGGTAAATGAACCTGGGATTGTATGCTATGACTGGAACGCCACTTACAGCATATATTCGGGTAGTAGGTATCTTCGGAAATTTAATGAAATATTTATAGTGAACTCATTTGCATAAAGGATTTCGGTGATAATGCTCTCCTCAATAATTACATTTCCAATTTCAATAATACCTATCATTTCTATTTTAAATTTCACGGACATGAAGATGTTACTTATCCAGGACGATTCACTGCATTGTCTGGGAAAGGGTGTAGTTAAGGATTTATAACATTACGTTGTTATTTGCTCTAGTACGTAAAGTAATATATAATATAAAGTGTAATAATTTCTATTATTTGCCATATAAGTATTGCCATAAATTTGAATGTACATTTTTTTCATGTATGTGAATTTCTCTGAACATCAAAATCTGTGATGATCGGTGGTGTAAAACAGATTAAAAACATATTTTTATCTAACTATTTCCTCAGACCTTTTATCGCCAATTCCTAATATCTCGATACTTAATGATTAAGTACTTTCCGAAACTCAAGTGTTATTCAGCAGAATTTTACGAACTGATATCACTTTATTTTTATTTTTCAGGTAGATTGTACTGAAGTTTCTCGCCTGAAGCACTTCTCGACTGAAGCAAACCTTATAGACGTTGATATTGAACTGTAAGTTTTTGTACAAATTATCCACGCAACAGCTGACTTGAAATATCAATTAAGCGCCCTGGCGAGTAAAATATATATTGTGCATGATATGATAAAGATATGGACTAAAAACGTTTGTGTTCACATACTGTACTTTTACTTTCTTGCCTGTTCTGTTTTCTTGATAAAAACTGGGGGAATAGTCACAGTTCACTCGACTCACGTCCCGTGAATTAACATATACTTCTAAGAGAGTTTACTTGATGATTCTGTATCTCATCGAACACTCTTCTCTATATAGAAATATATTACTTTTTGTGACGTGTGACCAAAATATGGCCATCGGAGTGGCCAGGGATTAATTTAGTTATGTGGCGGCCAGAAACCATTAATCATCAATATACTTCAGACAAACTGTGTTAAAATTAATTTTATATAACGCATTGAAAAGCAACTTTCGAGGATTCTCTGGGAAAATTCCTAACATAATTGTTTATTCGCTGAAACTGAAACCTTGGGGGTAGTCACTGAACGAAACACAACCATTATCAACGTGTCGTAAGGTATTAAATTATCGACCACCGGTATTGAATAAAGTTGTGTAAAATGGAATGTAAAATTAGAGCCTTTTTAATTCAATCAATATATTATTGAATGTCCTTCAATTTTTGCCATATTGTTATATTATACCCCAGTTAGAGTTTCAAAACTATCCAGACAATAAGAGAAGCATTTAGATCATCAAGAGTTGAGTGTGTAGGTAGAGTGTTGGAAAAGCAGGTATGTTAATCTTTGAAATACTATCGTAGAAATATGATATAAATAAACCGAGTAAAGCGTATGCATCGTTAACATTATTCTAGTAAGAAGAGTAATGTGGAGAATATGTTGACCAATATTGCAGGTGGCTCAAGCTAACTGTATTTCATTCAGTATAGTTTTTTCTCATTAATATGAGTAGCTGAATAGGCCAAGCGTAAGCCGCGGATTTGAATTGGCCTCTTGGAGACCGCTTCACACAATTGCAGGATTGATAAAAAAGATAACTCCTAAGAAAAAGCTCTCCTATCTACTTTCTTCCCTTTGTGATTCCTGAGCCCAATGAACTGCTATCGCCCATGAAGGGCTTTCATGAAAAACACATGAATTTCCGTCCACGAGTGGCGAGTAAAAATTGAAATAGTTTGTCTGCCTCATCAGGACCTTTCCAGACAATTTCACCAACTTTGATAAATATGTATCAAATGGTATATATGGTATTATATTGTATGGTATGGTATGGTGATATCGTATTCAACATGGAGAGACATTAATAATAGATGGAGTGAAAATAATTAAGACACATAAATCATGGCGTAGAAAGCTCACGGAGAAGGTGATATTAAGCTGTCTATGTGTTAGGAGAAGACAAAAAAAAAGGGAAGGATCTATGTAGATCTATAAAGGTCGTATATGTTATTCGGAGTTAGTTGTTTAAACCACATATACTAGAGATCATAACAGGACATAGTAATTATCGCAGTTATTTGTATAGAATGAAGCTGGTGGAAGATGAAGAATGACAAAGTTGGAAAGGAAAGGAGAATATTGAGCATATCTTGTTTGAATGTGCATTTAATGACATAGAAAGGTGGAAATTGATTCGTTTGATGGAGAAGGAAGGGTTATTTACGAAGCAGAGTTGTCAAATGTTTTTACGAAATGAAATAGTATATTATGAGTATGAAGAGATCATTACTGAAATAATGTTAGTGTGAAAAACAATTAAAGACGCGCTACGATAGTAGAAAGTGTCCGCCTCCACGCAGCTGGGAGAGAAATTGTGGAGTCCATAGGCTAAGAAGCACTGAAAAGAAGAAACATTGCATAAAAGAGAGATGTTAAGATCAGGAATTGTAGAAAGAGATATCGCCCAGGTAGTGTTTCAGTAATAAGGTACCGGGGAAAGATTAATCAAAATAAAAAAATTGAATAAATGGTATATATTTATGTATTGGACAAATCAAACATTCATCTTTATGTATTAAATGATTATTGTTGTTTAATGATCGTTGATCCCGTCAATAATTTTTTCACTGTGATTTTCACATTGAAATCGGTTTATACTTTCTTTAAGCAAAACACAAGTACCAATAAATCCTATATTCTTGTCCTATGAACTGTAAACTTCATTCTAATATTATCCAGAATATTCAAGAAGACAAGATTTATAACAAACAGTTACATTTATAGTTTTGAAAATTCTCCATTTTAATTAGTTGTTATCTTTATTTTAATCGATAATAGCATAATATTCCCATAAAACTGAACACTTACAGAGTAAGAGTCAGCGTCAAGCAAGAATGTTATCGTTGGAGAAATTTGTCGTGGGAAGAAAACCACTCAATGGAACTACCGGTCAGAAATGAGCTGTTTTTGACATATTTTCTATCTGCGCCGCCGGGAAGCTCGTTGGCACGGTGTCCTTATCCCTCCGGAAACAAAAGGCGAATTTGAACCTTTTAATGCGAATAGGGGTGAAAGAAAAATTTTCACAATGTGTTCAAAATCCGAGAAGTACTCAAAGAGAAGAGCTGACAGGAGAGAACTTACAGAATTAAGAAAACAGGATACTATCCCCTCTTATATTGCTTCAATGGAAAGGGCACATAGATGCACCAGTAATACACAAAACCTGGGGACAATGGACAAATATTATTTCCTCCAACACACCCCCAGTCACTGAAAGTGGAAACCACCTTTCTCGTTTGAATATTCGTCAGCTCTCATTCGCGTGTGTGAGGATGATACTTATTCTCCTCGATGCAAAAGAAAGCTAATGAGGGAGGAGCCTAAAGACCACGTGAAAGTTGAGAATCCAATGCTAGCATTACGAGATTGCCGAATTTTTCTTATGTGGGCGTTCTACTCGTGTTAGCAGAATCTTATATTTGCACGCTGCCGCCCACATTAGTTCCTTCCTACACAATCGTGGAAAGAGGGTGAACGTTGAAATAACATGCTACACGTGTCAGTTTTCCATCGAGGATTAAAAGGAAAGGCGTATTCTTTGGGCGTTGTTCGTTCTTTTAAAAATTGTTAATAATAAGGCAGTAGTTGAATTCTATACTGAATCCTAATTTAGAATTAATTTAATTTAAATTCACGAGTTGAATTAATGAATAAAAACCGAGTGAATATTACAATTTGCTATAAAATGTTCTAGATTTTTATGGGGAATTAAGTTTCATAAATTAATGTCTTTTCTCCATACATAGTGGAACTGAACTTTTACCCAAAGTGTTTTGATCATCGTCAGATGTCAGAGGTCTAACATTGCTTTTTTTTCATGCCAAAGCAAACCTGCTTCGCCGTATTTCTGAATACATGTCTCTGAGATTTGTTTCAACATTTTCATTAAATGTATTGTTAAGTCATGCAACTCAAATAGCTTTTTCCACAAGTCACCAAACTTGAAAATTCAAATAAACGCTAAATAATCTGTATCTTCAGTTTTTTACAATAAAATCATTATTATTATTAACTACCCTGTTTGCTCCCGTCCCCTCAGTTTCTGTTCCATCAATATTTTGCCATATCTTCTTACGTGTTACATTTGGAGATTGACATTTTGCCAAGAGTACTGACTGAAATAAATAAAAGTTGAATTATTTTTCATGGAATCTCTTAGTTTTCTAATTAAAATAAATAAAAAGCAAGTTTGTCATAATTTTTTTTATTGAATCACTTATTTGATAAGCATGTATACTTCTTCTCGTAGGTAATAAGTAAGTACATTTTATTTTTCAAAACTAGCTGGGAACACATTTTAGCTTTGCAGAAAATTACAGTGGCACCACGCTATGTTAATGTTAAATAAGTTTACAGCTTCTATGTCGTGAGCAAAACGTTTTTTCAAAGCATGCAGATAAGTGTTTGTGGGAAGGAACCTAATTTTCAACGTAAATTATCGTATTATTACATTTGAATAAAGTCAAATAATTTTATAACCTTTAATTTATGTAAAATGAGACAAGAACAGAAGCTATCCTAAAATTACAACCATTTACATGATTTTGTTTGTTTAAAATATTGATAAATACATTTTCTATAAATGAAGTAGGCTATCGCTGAACCGGCAGAATTTGATATACCAGAATGATAAATTAAAAGACGTTTGTATGTTGCTCATTGTTTAATTGTTAGAAAGTTTTTTTCAGCTGCATAGCAGCCATCGTCAGTAACGTACACTGAAATATATATAAATACATGAAAATGACAATAATAAAAACATAACATGAAAGTATACAATAATTGAGTAATTGGACAAGGACGCATAGACAATTTGACATTTTTACTCAATTTCTCAATTCACTTCACCTTAACATAACCTTCACCACAGAAATTGAAAATGACAATAGACCTCTCTATTTCTTTAGTAAACAACCGCCACCAGTTTGACATATTCAGGAAAGACACATTTTCAGACACTACCATTCACAATTCTTCACAGCACCCTCCTTCACACAAACACGCTGCCTTCCACTCCATGGTCCATCGTCTCTTCACCATTCCACTCTCACCAGATAAAATCAAAAAAGAAATAGACACAATAAAATATATAGCACAAACATTGGCTACAATACCTCTCTCATTGATAATATAATCACTAAGAAAGTTAGATTATATAAGAACCTAAGATATTATAAGAACCCCACATCACTTTCTCCAAACAATAATATTCAAATCAGATATGCAACCCCTTTCATCAGCCCTCTTTCACTTAAAATCGCTAATTCATTAACATTCACACTACCTTCTCTCCACAAACACTCAACTCAACCCTATTATACACTGAGGTTCCCCCGCTCCATCTCCTCCGAAGTGGAGTGTATGCTCTCACATGCAGTGATTGTCCCTCCGTGTACGTGGGGTAGTCTGGACGAACGTTCAAACAAAGTGTACAAGAATACATAAATGCATGGAAAAATAATTCTAAAGTCTCACACTTCGCCAACCACCTAGTAGAAAACATTGAGAAGGATTTTTATATTTTAGAAGTAGAAAATAGATTTTGGTCCCGGATCAAATTAGAAATTTTACATATCCATAGTATTCTAAAATACAACAACATTTCCCTATTAAATGAACAAATTCCTGAACTTCATTCCCCTCTCATAAAACTAGCCTTCAAATTCCTTCCCTCTCACCCCCAACTCCCAACAGTTAAAACCCTGAGAAATTCTTTCCGTCTTCTGCCGCCAGTTCGTAAAAAACTCCGTCAGCCCCCCCCTCCACAAAACCCTCCTTCATTTTCCATATAATGATCTCCGTTCGGCGCACTCTGCGCACTTGCCAAAAAAATATAGAGATTCCTCAATAATCAGGTATGTAATTTTGTCGGTTTGCTCACTCTGTATTTGTTTTCTTTTATTCATTTTTCATTGTTCTTTTCTTTATTTTAACAAAAAATTTACACTTCTTTCGATACTTTTTACTTAATTATTGTATACTTTCATGTTATGTTTTTATTACTGTCATTTTCATATATATAAATGAAAAGGACAATAATAAAAACATGTATGTACACACACACTTCAGTATACGTTACTGACGATGGCTGCCGAAAAAACTTTCTAATAATAAAACAATGAGCAACATACAAACGTATTTTAATTTGTCATTCTTTGATAATGTTGCTAACGCTTCACAATTACCAAGTTTGATATCCTAGCTGGTACGGCGGACTTTACCTGACCTTTGGCCGATAGGACACACGATATTCCTGAGATAAGCTTCTCCACGGGTTACAGCAGCATATGTATGGGTGTTGTAGCGTGCAGTTTGGAATGGGTGGAGCTACGCTACGCCACCCCCCGCAGAAGACATATGACAACACCGCGCTTACATCTCATTATCCTTCTTTGGCTGCGGAGACAATATACAACTAAGGAAGTTATATTTTTAATTCATCTCCGGGTTCGATCAGCCAGCCTCAGTATTTGACGCCATGAGACGGTATACTTTCCAAAAGGCACTGATATTGTACCCTTCAGATCAGTTACGCAGGTATGTATCAACGTAATGCACCAATTGTGTACCGACAGCCATTTCTGAAAACTGCAATTACGTTACTTTACGCACACTTCAATGAAGAGGAATACTACATCCTATAATTCGAAATCGACGACTGGCGTTGCTTGCACGACTTGATTTCTTCAAAGTTATAGTAATGTAGAAACAATTAAAAATTACATCGTAGCATTTCAACTGAAATTCTCTTCCTGGTAAGGATATTCTCTTCATTTTTCAATTTATCAAGACTCAAAATGAATTTGAGAAATTATTTTTAAATAAATACCCTTATTTTTACCCTTTCCAATAAGGACCCTTTTATTTCTGTGACAACCTTGGCTAGCAAAAGGAAGTTTGGTACGGACATGTACATACTTTTTTCATACAAGAACTTCAACAATAAGTACAATGTACTTTATGTGTACTGTTCTGTAAATTTCACTAACGCTATTCATATTAGAGCCCAATAATTTTAATGTAACAAGCAGAATTGGAGAAAAAAGGTTCATTACAGTCCTCATTATTTGCACACCATCTTTTTCAGTTATAGTTGAAGAATCGGATTTGAGGAAATATAATTGAGCTTTTACTGCATTGCTTTTATAAGTTAATTCACCTAATTCTTCATATCCAAGAAATGCCTCTAGAATAGTCTTTTCTTTTTCTTCATCGAAAAATCTTAATCCAATTCACATTTGTTCCTTTCCCAGGATACCACCGGTTTTGTATGTCAGCCTGAAATAGCCTTGCAATTTTCTTTTACTTAAAAGATTAAATCTTTAATTTCTTTACCAAGTACTTCATTTAGGAGATTATTTGGAATTTGTGGAAACTTATGAGTTACGAAATTTTCTATGATTTCACTTTCAATTGATTTACCTGTATGCGTTCAATGATTTCACTTTCAATTCTTCTTGGAATAGTTATTGAAAGATCTCTTATGTTGATTTTTATTTGCGAAAATATTGTGTTATGTGTTAAACTGTTTTTAATTTTTTTTATCGACTTGTTTAACTTGACAATGGTTCGTCTGAAAAAATACTCTAATAAAAATACACAGAGAATTTGTTAAAAACTCGAAATAAAGAAGTTCATTCTTACCACTTCGAAAGGTAGAAAAAGTAAAATGAGTTTCTTCTTTATACGTATGTTACATTTACTTAAAATTATGAAGATAATTTTCAAAAACGGGGAAACCCTTTCTAAACGTATCATAAACTCAAGAACAGTTCAAAAGTTAGTTGGTCCACTAATGATAAAACACAACTGTTATCGAAGGTAATTTGGACATTAACGACTTAACAAACGGATTCCTGTTCAACGATCTGAAAAGTTATTCTTAACAAACAGTATACAATTTTTTGTTGAAATATTGTCATCAAGCTATACTGCAAAGTGTATTTCTAGGACAATTATGTAGGTGTTATAAGACTTGTAATTATTATAAATATGTAGTATTATTAGACTTTCGTTCAGGAATAAACTGTTTGTGACATTACAGGCAGTTGACAGCCGGCACCTTCTCACAGCACACGAAGATCGTTTTAAAGCAGTCTGCTATTTAATCGGAGAGAGTTTAACCCAAACTCGCGATCTCAGCATTATGGGAAAGGGTAACATCCAAGCAACATGTATTACAGAAGCTAGTAGGTTCCACTTTATTTCTCAAAAGTCAATAAGGTTCATTAGAATTTTTTACTATTGCGGACACAACACTTACAGATGAAAAAATATTATGAACAATTTTTAGATAGATGATTTCTTCCTTGCAGATATTGGATTTATGTCATTAATAGTGTGGATTAATATCGTTTCATGTGGCACTTAACTAATTAAAAATTTCCTGAAACTTAAATTTACTGTAACTGTTGTGTAATGAGTTTACTGCAACGTAAAAATTAATGCATAATTAATTTTAACACAAACCAAAATAACATTGAATGACTAATCGGCCCTAATACGAATACAACTAATTTCATAAACTGTCTCACAATATACGATATCTAAATTCCGAGGGGGAAAAATGATTTCTCCAAACCTTTGGATGTGATTTCCCAACCGTTTAGCAGCCGAACTATAAGTTGGTATGTCATAGACTTTTCTCAGTGCACTCACACATATTTAGAATTCAAAGAGGTTCCTAATTTGTATCGATTTGCTGAGTGAAAAGATGTTTGAATGAAGAATTTGGAGATGGCAAAAGTGAAGGGTTTAATTAATGAATATAAATCAATCAGAATTAAAAGTTAATGAATGTATTCAAAAGTAGAGCAGTATTAGAAGTTTGGAGGAATCACGTTTTTAAATCTTAGAAAGTTTGTTATGCACCAAAACTCTTCTTATCGTTTGCTTATCATTTGGGTTGATGGTCGAGTAGAATAGTCAATGCAAGACAATGTGTACTCAGATCCTCAAGAGATAATTCACGTGCACTCCTGTCATTTTCCTACTTGCAGTATCCCAAGATGGATGGATTATTTTGCTTATCGAATCAACCGAAATTCGTTGGCGAGCAGGATAAATTTTAGAACAATTGGGTTTTACATATTGGAAAAGTAAAGTGCCTATCAATTATATTTTTTGTAACTCATCTTTTTTGGAATGAATTTTGAATGTGGTATTCTGAGGATGTAATAATCGAAACACAGATGAAATAAATTTAGAATATTGTTCTGGTGAAAAACATTTCCGAATGATACTAGAATCAAATCTTGTGCCTAATATTGCAAGAGAATCTCCAGAATCCCGCATCTAAAATCATGGTAGGAGGAAAAACGTGCTTCCTGGTCTGCATCATGTTATGACTTTATCTTTTATATATATATATATANGAACACGATTTTTCTGTCGTCATACTTAAAAAAATGTCATAAGTGAGGAACCAATACGAAGCTAATTTTCTAAACTCTGGATGTAATCTTTATTTTTAACTGTGACATTTCCCTTACAATTTTCTATAAATATATATTACTTCAAAAATAAATTAAATTGTTGTCAAACGTTCTCCCTGTAGTGCTTCCCACCGTTTGAAAGCATTTGGAGACAAAAGACGGGTCATAGGAAAACGAATACCATATATTCTTACGCTTTGTGTGTATACTGCCATTTTTGTTGATAATACGTATTATGGAATATTATAACGGAACAAGCTGTTGATAGTGAATGTTTGGACAAACGAATGTTGCAGGTAATTTAACTGAAAGAGTGGGTTGTTGACAAGCATTGTACTGGAAGTAATTTTTTACTTCTTTAACTGTTTGTACAAATTGAATCGGCACGTGCTAAAAGGACCTGTCGAAAAAATCAAAATTGAACTCTCTGCGGAAACGAAACCTCCGAGGATAGTTTATCAGTTCTGTGCTAAAAAAATACCTCAGTCACATGTATTACAGTGGAGGAAAACGCTCATGAAATTTGTGACGTGTGTTATAAGGGTCCGTCCTCACAAAGCGTTGGTCGACGCCCGGTCCATCGGATCTGCACCGCTGAGGCCAACGCAGCGGGTACATTTAAATGGGACCGTCCGCACATTTACCGTTTCCTATGTTCCCCACCCGTTGGCCATTTCCATCGCCGACCTGCTACATTACCTCCCCGCAGCACTGTGTACGAAGAGGGAGTTTAACACACATAATCTTATGGCACAGTTCCCACAATGCATTGTCGCCTCGCGGGACCACGCTACTTTGACTCGCTTCCAGTCAAACGAAAGCACAGGAGTGTAGTGAGAATCTCGCCGTTCAAATGCTTTTTTGATTCATGTGCGACTAAATTGTATGTTGTTGTTTTTCTAATTTAAGATACGCTTTCATAATTTTTTTCCAATCTAACAAATTAGATAGAAACAATTTACTGAGTTTGAAAACTTAACTTTTTTACCCCTATACTGCATATATATGGAATGTTTTTTAATTGTGAATGTGAAAATTGCACGTGTAAAGGAATTGTGAATTTATATTATTTACCATTCATAAATTTTCTTTTTTTTCTTTTAAAACCATCTTAATCACATCCAAATGAATGTATACATTACTTTAAAATGTAGTTTTGTTTCATAAAATATATTTTTCTATTTCAATATATAATATAATTCTTTTTACGTAGTATGGAATGAAATCGTTTATTTTGGTATGAAAATTAATTGCAATATTATTTTGATATGCGCCGTTACTATCCACCCTATGTGTTATTGAATTATGAGAAATTTTAATATTTCTTTTCTGACTACTTTAAGAAAATTAAACCTCAGGTTGAATGAAGCGGACTTCGCAAGCGTCTCCGTTCATGGTGACAGCAGCTTTTCACGAGACTGCTATTTGACAGCTCCGCGGGGTGTCAACGGTTTTGTGGAAGCGGGTGAAAATTTCAAGGCTGCGTTGCTGATCCGCATTGCAGCCCAGCGTCCAACGCGATGTGGGGACGGAACCTAAGGGCTTTTAGCATATAGCGGTTGACAACACTACTCAAATTACTTATTTACTAGATAATATTGCTTCAGTTCTAAGATTTTACTTGATACATTTATTTCATTCTTCTAACCTCAAATACTAAGGTTGCTGTTTCACACACAACTAAATAAGAAATTTAAAAAATATATTAAGAAATTATAAATTGCAAAATATATTTTTAGAGAGCTCCGCAACTCAATACAACATTCTGTCAAAATTTCAATATTTAAATTAACAATATTCCATACAAAATCTAAATTGTTATGTAAAGTAGCTCGCAAGATATAAACTAAAAGATTAACAAATCGAAAACTGAAAGTTAACCATTTAAACTAATAATAATAAATTTATTTTCATAAAAGCTGTTATAACTGTGTAGGACCACGTAAATCTGATTTTCTAAAATTCATTTCTTAGCGGGGTTTACATTACAAAAGCACCTATTGTTCATATTTCATGTTTCTAGTTTTAGTAGTTTGGGTTCTGTCAGATGATTGAGTCAGTCAGCCAGTCAGTTCGTCAGGTCAACATAGCAAGAGATTCTTAACATTATATCTAAGAAAATATACCGAAAACCATGATTTTAATACAATGATTTGTTGCACAACCCATCATATTGCTAAAATGCATTAGTGGCATTTTTAATAATACGTAAAAGTCATAAACGTTTTTCCTTAAGAGAAATGTTCAACAATTCCACTTTTTTTTTTGAATTTATTTGTGGTAATTTTATTATATTATCACTACTTATTCTATTGTCTAGATATTTTTTTCTCTTTCCTCAAAACTAGTTTGTCCTGACCCAAGGTCCTTCTAGCATATGGTGATTCAATTGTTCTCTCGGTTTCAGCTAGTAAGACACGAAATAAAATAAATAATAATTAATGGTTTGTCATAAAAACAGTTGTAAACTGCATACGACCACGTGGAGGAAATAAACTAATTTACTCACCGGAAGGAAGCAAGGGACCATCCTATCAATTCCGATCAGGAGTTCTTAGACAGAAGCGGATTTAACATTTCAGCACTCTCCTAAGATAAGAATAAAGATAGTGAGGTACGTTTTATAATAAAAACAGAATACCTACAAAATTTTTATTTATAGAGTTTAATTCGAGATTAAATATTACAATACTATTAATGAGACCATCACCCGTTGGGAAGAACCTAGAGTGTCTGTGTATAAAATCCGCCTTTACGCGAAGAAAAATCTGAGAAAAACCCGAGTCAGAATGGGATAATAATTCTATATATAACGCATAATTATCTATTGTTTATAATAATTGTGCATAAAATAAAACTTTTTGTGAATTTCTAACCACCGAGAAACCTGGCAACAAAGTTTTTATTTCTGTTTAATATCTAACACAATCTGGGACAACAGCAGAGTCAGCTATGACGCTAAAACAGACTGATATTACTGAGACAATGAAACAACAAACGGTAGAGCTTTTTATTCATTTTACGCCTGCCGTGCCTTGCCTCCGTGCCGGAAACAAAAAGTGATTCTTCTTCCTCGTGACGTATATATCCAAAGAAGTCCAGCTGATATGGCACGCTCCTTTAAGGTTCAGGGTTTTGTCTTTGAACCGGGATCACCAATTCTATGGAGCGTACACTTAACTAATCTCTCCCAGGAACATCATCTTATTCCGACATGTAATAATATAAAATGAACTACTACTTACTCGTACATAAAATAGCATTTGGTTTGCTGTTGACTTGTTTATATAGACTAAACTGCTTTAATGTATGTCTTACATATCGTTTAATCCCTTGCTGATTGTCTGTTAGTAATTAAAATAGTTCTGTAGGCATACGCATGCGTTATAAGCATAGGGATTTCTATCATGACTCACTTTATAGCTGTGTTATTATTTATTTATTTTGTATATTTATCAAAGTGATGCAAATGAGTGTCTCTCCAAATAAAGGAGAAAATTGACAATACTCTAGAGCCACGGCTGTCAGTGTGATAGGCTAATCATCTCCGTTTGGTTTCAAAGTAATGTATTCACTCGAATCTGTGACGCAGAATCATGTGACTTGACACGATTGCTTACGTATCTATCGTCACATGTTCTCAAATTGACTGTTACGCGCGTCTGCCATTAAAAGCTCTTCGTATAATTTATTCGACGAATATCTCACTGGAGAAAACTGAGGAATATTCAAGCTGCAAAGTTGCCTACAGATAATTAGACAAAATTTGTTATGGTTGTACTCTTCTGCTAACGTAAGAAGACGACGACGCAAGAAGCTGCAGCGCATTAATATTATAAGCCAATTAACATTCTCAGAACACTGTTGTACTATGCGCACGTGAACTTTCTTTATAGTGAATGGACTCATGTAAAATATGAAACATTCTCAAGAACAAAGTACCATGAACTGTTATGGAATGATCCTCGTTTTAAGAAGATCACGGAATTGTTTAAAGAAATCTGAGAATCATTACTATTTCGTCTTCACGGGTCTAATAGATCGAATTTCATAGAAACATTAAATAACTATAATTACTTAATGTCCTATGAGCTTCTCTTGCAAGTATTTTCTGGATCAAAATTCGTGTCCTTGTACTGATTTACGTGAACGTAAACGCAAATCTCTTTTAGAGGGTATTTAGGTAATTAAGAAACAGATTGGGTAAAAGTTGAATTAAAGTCAGCGTAGGACAGTTAAAATTTAACTTTTTTAAACGTTTTATTCTATTTCCTGGTGTTGAAATCGGAAATTGAGAATGTAGTTGAAGTCATATCTACCATACTTGTAAAAAATGAAATGTATTTATCTCTATTGTGCCGTAAACAGGGAGAGATCTATCGGATTTGATGACACATACTGACATTGTGCCTTGTCGTTTAGCATTTGCAACTTATTGTCAATTTACCATTCTATGTTACGACTGCAATATAAATTGCATAATAAAGAAAGCTTAGAAAATGGTCGTACCCCTCAAACAATTTATTACTACTAATTTTATCTTTAATTTTTTTCCTGTCTACAAACAAAAGCAAATGATGGAATTATCATACAGATTTTTTCATATAATAAGCAAATTTTTCTACATAATTATTTTCAATATGCGAGTTGGTTGTACGTGTGAGAAATAGAAAATTTGCTCAAAATAAAAGTCTGAGGTGGTATTTGGAAGTCGGCTTCAAGCGTATTGAACAATTATCATTCGGTGTAAGTCCGATAGATATTAGTTGAACCAATAACGAGTATTTCAGATACGTTTCAAGTAAAAGGTAATACATATTTGAAATGAATCAAAACTTTCTTTATTTTCAAAAATAAAAACCATGCAAGTTTTACGAATATTTCTACAATGTACGTTGTTTTAAAACCTTAAAATGTTTCTGAAATACCGGATTTTTGTGTAGATTCTATGCAGATTATAATTTATATGTATAATCTTATTCAATTATTAGGAGATTTATTAATACGAGAACTGATAATGAATCTTATTATTACATTTACAGATTCCTATCCCATTTCCCTTTTTTGGAATAAATTATAATACCGACAGAGCAAAAGTAAATAACCGTAAAGAGGGGTTATTTAAATGTATTAATGAATAAGTGAATATTAATTGTTCTTTTAATTAGACACTAATACGAGAACATATTAAAAAATTAAATTGGAAAAACAAAGCAAGTTAAGAAACTTACAAATTAATTTTAGGCTCCTGATGATCAGGGGCAGTTGAGTGCGATAAAATACAGATAAGATAAAAGATAAATCTATATTCGCCCAAAAGAACGGATTAAATGCACAAAACGCTGATACAGTTTTCAGATATGTGTGCGCGTGAGATATCGTTAATCAAGAATACTCTAACAGTGGAACTGCTCGTAATCCAGATTGAGGATTAAATTGTCTAGGTCTAAGTACATTTAGCTCAGTCAAGTACAGACAAAAAGCCGAAAATACGGAAAAAATTAGGAGTAAAAGTTCATTTTTGCAGTTTGTTGTACATGCTGGGAGTAAATTAGTTTTTTTTCCCTCCACGTGGTCATACGCAGTTTGTACTGTTTTTTGACAATAAATTTATTTATTTATTTATTAAATCCTAGAATTTCCTCGAATTTCACAACATTTGACAAATATTTGACAGAAAAGTCCGAAATTTGGGATATAGCTTCTAAGAGTTGCATCTCCGCTATAAATCATGTTATATATCTAAATTTTGTTTGGTTGTCTTTGTTTGAAATGCTCTTCAATCTACTTTCAGTAATTATTTTTTGTACGTCATACCGATTTTCGGTATATTAGCATTTGGGGCTCAAGAAGGTGAATTGAACGATTTTGCTTATCCTTCAAGTCCCTATATATTATGAACAATGGTCCTAATCGCTATGGAACAAAACCTTAACTTTAATATCATGTGTTAGGTTTTCAACTGATTTAATGACTGGAGAAGTGCAGACGACACAGAGTTAAGAAACGTTTCCACGAGTTGATTGGTACCTACTAATCAAGTTAACGAAAGGAGTGTACAGGACATGGAAGACGGTGGATTTTTTTTCTTCGGGAATGTGTTTGGAGTTGTTAGTAGGAAAACATACTAAAAGTCACCAGTTATAGAAGTGCCGCTTGGGGGTGGAAAGAGGGTTGAACGGTACATTTTTTCGTTCTTCACTAATATCTCGAAATGGTAGGTCGTACGAAAAGCTTTACTCTTAGCTAAATTAATGCCTATACTTTTTTGTACAGAACCATTTGTATACATTTTTTCTGTATTCCCTGTAGTTTTTTTAGATATCCACCCACAAAAATCGTTGATTTATGAAAAACATTGTTCACCTCACTTTTTTTTGTCAAATTTTTAATACATCAGTCCCATGTTTTACAGAAACAAATTACCCGAAAAAAGTTATGGAATACGAAGTTTATTTTAAATTTATCTGCATATTTACGATTTTATCTTCAACTTGCCCAGTATTATGGCAATTTGAAATTTTTAGGTTAATTTACATATTTTGAAACAGAATTACATTGGGTATCCAGTTCCACCAATAAATCAGGGGTGCGAACACAACGAATAAAATTCTCTGTTTGGGTAATTTTTCCTCACATGTCAAGGAATGTCAATGCTTTAAAAAATGGTAATAATGGTATGATGTGGTGAATATGTCAGGGATGACCAGGCTGCATTTTGGTTTGACCCACGGGGAGGAGGGATTGAGATTACGGAGGCGGAGAATTGGTTTTCATCTCGTGTGTTCGAAAACCTAGAGGCTTATCTGTTTAGTTCATGGTCTTTGATTTCTGATAATACTAAACAATTACAAAATTTCATATGACGACCCTCCTTGGTCAAATCCATCACCCTCAGAACCCTATGCGGTGCGACAGATGCATTTACATTGAGCCCAACACAACCTCCGTGAACTCCTCCGCCATCTCCACGGCCACCACCACCGCCTCCGCTTTCGCGAATAGCCACCACCCCTCTCGTCGTCTCTTTCGCTCAGCGTCACCACGAACTGCACGTGTCGCTTCACCGCCGCCGCCGTCGCTGGGATGCAGCGCTTATCTTATCTGCGCCTCCGCGCTGCCCCCTCCAAACTCCCCGGAATCTCAAGGAAGCAGGCTCCTTTATGCGATGAACGAGCGAATGCGAGAGGCGTGTCCCGAAAGTGAAGGATACAAAGGCAGCGATGAAAACGTTCGGATGCTCAGTTTTAACAGCTGACATTTTCAACGAATACTCGCCATAACCCCGTATGGAACGACTGGGGGGGGGGGATAAATAAGATACGGATTTAGTGTGTGTGAGGGAGGCGGGAGGGGAGGAATAACACATTATATAATATCGTATCGGGAGAGAATAATGTATCGTATTGGAAGAATATCGAATCGGAAGAGTATGACAATCTTACATTTTGACTCCTTGTTAATTTAACTTTAATTTCATAGGATTAAGTCACAAATTTTTAAAATTAAAATTTTCTTCGTACTTGCATAAGTTTCGATGTACATAATATCATCATCAGAGTTACAATAGAAGCATAACGAGAAAACACCAAATTTACAAAAAATATATAAACAACTAAGAAAGTAAACTTTAGGAGACAAGAAAATCACAAACAAATATTACACAAATTACAAAAAATAAAAAGGAATTCGCGTACTCAGAATACATGATTTTACATACCTACTTCATAATTACTAATTTTGAAATTTTTCTCTTCCATCCTCCATGCACGCATGATTGTTGACAAAAAATCTTCTAAGGTATTTTTTTTTGTTTATATATTTATTGTGTGTTTATATATTTTCACGTTATACTTTTACTGTAGCCCTTAGTATATTATATACACGTTCTAAGAGAATTTTAATGTTTAATTTGTCACCAAATCCGAAGAAATTACAGTTAAGAGAGTATAATATTTAGACTATTGAGTATGTACGTTAGATAAGATGTTGTAACTTATAACAAATATTTTAAAGAATATTTAAAACATAATTTAAAAAGATACAAAAATCTTGACATGTTTGTTTGATTTTGGATGGTTGTTTCCTATTTTAATACGTCTCCTGTTTTCATATGTCAGTCCAGACAAGATTCCATCATAAGTCTTTTGATCCTTATGAAATGTCTAGCAGATCCATCACACTGTTAACATTTAATTTCAACTTAGAATCTTACTCTGAATGTGAAGAGGCTTATTTAGACTGTAACGTTAAAGTATAAAAATTAACTCTCCCATTCAGTTTGATCAACTTTGCTCAGATTTCTTAGTAAAGATTCCTACATTATCTCCAGACGTCTTTCTCTCCCAGTACTGTCATTTTAAGATTTGTACGGTTTACGTCGTTCCTTGCGAATCTCGACGCAAGAATGTTTCGCGAAACAATTTCAATTGAAATCTTTGAAGATTTGAATTACCTGAAGATCCTTCTAATTCTGTTCCATAGGTACAGATAGGTTTGGTGATCGATTTAAAGATTGATATTTTAATTTTGAGTTACGGTGTTTACAAAAAATACTGCAATATACTTTATTTAAGTTAAATTAAAATGAATTACTTGAAGCCAACTTGTTTCCTTTCCATTGAAATATGGATTTTAAAGTTCATAAAGTCATAAAATCTGTAGTACAGAATGAATAAGCAATAGCAGGCAAAGCTTTTGCAAAATTCAAAATCCTAACAAGAAAACTGATTCGTAGAATGGAATGTCAATAGTGACGTAAAAGCGGTTGGAAATGGAGAACCATTCGGATAACCGCGATTAAGCTTCACAACGATACAGTGAGAGATTTATTGCGACTCTGCAATTCGAAATAATCATCTTTGCTTTGATTATACGATTACCGCTTCATAAAGAGCAATCCATGCTCCCTTCGGTCAGATGAAACACCAGAAATGAATGTGAGCTTGAGCACAGTCAAAGACCATTCGCATTTAAAGAATCATAATATGTACTGATAAACACGTGAATATCACGTTTGATACTCCTTAGCGATCAGATTCGCTAAGTTTGTTTTGTAAGCTGTTTGTGTGATGTGGCCAATCCAAAGGATAGATTGGTTCAACATACCTCTTTCGTTCTCACTTTTTTATTCCTCACACAGAATCCATCACATTTCCGATTAATTCGAATTCGCAAGTACGAATCGGAATGTCCTCTTCCGTTCGTAGTAGTTGCCATCACCACCAAAGCTACTTGTTCGAAACGCAAATTTGAAGAGTGGATGTGACAGATGACAATATTCATTCAATAGGGTTTCAGAGAATGCGATTCTCTTGTTGTGTTATACGCCACGTGTCGCCAATCCTAGGTGTGGGGATCAGAGATCCGGCGTTCGTAAAGACAACTGACCGCAACTTCATATAGCGCGCAAACACCGCCAGTCGTTTTTTCTTTTTTGTTCCATCCAACTCTCGTTCGAACAAAGAGGTTTTCCTCTTGCAAAAGCACATTAGTGCTTGTATTGATATAGAATAGCGATGCGGTATCAAAATACTTCGGACAGAAATTGACCAACAGTATTACTTACGTAAACGGAGCATACATTGTGGATTATGACAAAGAGTGGAAAAAATATATAGTATTTTGGATAATATTTAGATTTTATTTTACAAATGTGACTTGATATTGTGATAGAGAAAAAATATCTTTGAGCATTAAATGATATTTTTGTTTACGGATGTTGAAACGAAAGAAATTTTGCAGTAAAATATTAATATATCTGAAACTCAAATATATTATTTTTCCTGGTATGAACGCACTTTCCTCTCAAGTCTATGAGCTAACGGTCATACGAATACATCAGTAGCCCGCTGGCAGCTCGACTTGCGTTTTGGATCCCAAGGGCTTCCAACAGGTGCATTAAACGAATAAAATCCGCGAAAGTGACAACAGGAACAGTGGTTCTATTCACTATTTATCATCATTCTCCGCATTGCTTGCCGTGATCACCATGGTCTGTTTAATATCTTTTATTCTTCTCAATCGTAATCTTACATTGCAACTATGCACTCTTTGTTCAATAGTTGGTTTAAAAATTCACATTGTATTTGAAGTGTAATTAGTTCTTAAACGATCTCTCAGGTAACACTTCTCATCTCACTTTGACCGATTGCTTCAGAGCTTTTTAAGAAAGAACACATGTAAACAAAAGCCTTAACATTATTTTTACTGGATTATTCAGAGTAAATGGGAAGTTAGAACAATCCCTAGAAAGGATGACACAAAGAAATCACGGGGATAGATCGGCGCTTTCGAAACAGTTTGAATAAAGGAGGTGCTCGGTTTGAATGTAGCCATCGAGACCACTTAATGTTGCTGGAAAACAGCGAGTTGTTTCGGGTTTGATGTTTTCGAAAAGCATTCTACTGGAAGTAGGAAGTGAATTGTAACAATTTTACTGAAAATTTGATTGATGAATCTCTTATAAAATTTTGAATCATTCTTTTGTGTCTGTGAATTATGGGTTTAACTATTACGTATTAAAATGACAACAATAGCCTTTATTGCTGTTTAGTAGAAACAACACTTTAGACAACACTGTCCCCTCCACTTCTTTCGTCGATCAATTCTTGTCCTCCTTGACTCAGAGGCGGATCCAGCAAGTGATGTTGGGGCGGGGGTGAAACTTTCTCAGATTTTGCTCCCCCCCACCCGATAGTTTCGTCTCCCGAGGAATCACTCATTTTATTAATAGTGGACATAAAATACATTTATGGTAGTATAAGTATTTATTTTGTTTTCAGTCTTGTAGTTGCATTTGCATGGTTCGTTTAAACGCACTTCTGTATAGAATAACATGACGCTTAATATAAAAATACTTTACAAAACGGGACGAAATCCAATGGAAATGATAAGTAGTGATAAGTAATGTAAATCCCGGTGATGTTAACTAGGAACAAGGTTCTAGATATTGTAAATCAAATGAAAAAATATTTAACGAGTTCGTTAACTCCTTCCTCTATGTATTTTACAAAGTCAAGTCAGATTCCTGGGTGGATCCGCCACTGCCTTGATTGGGTTTCCGAATTTGTCAGTGTAAAATTATCTTGTTAGAAGCTGTCCTCACAATGTTGACCATCAAAGAGAATACACGATTGACGGGACTGGTATGAAATAAAAACAAAAACCGAGAAACGGAATAAGTGAGTGTTGTAAAAACGAATAAATTAGAAAAAGATTAATATTTTAGAAAATCGTTAATTATTTTTGATTGAATTTTAAACAGTAAAACAATTTGAAACGTCCTCTCTCTCTCAGCTTCTCTACTCTTTGCAAGAATATATTATACTTCCAAACCTGAAATATATATTAGAGTAAGAAGAGTAAAATCTTAAGATGGGTGAACATGGTAATAGTATTTTAAATCCTGAAAAGATCTGGAGTGAGACTCACTCGACTTTCGTATGTCAGTGATAAGAAAATCCACAAATAATGTTCAATGGACTGTTCATATCTTTCTCAACGTGTTATACATCTTACATAGTCTATTTTACGTTTTTTCTCGAAACTCGCTCAACGAAAGAGCGCAGATTCTATACGCTGCTCCGCCGGGGTTTTCTACTCCATATTCCTGACCGGTGTCGATCTGGTGCTTTAATAATAATAATAATAATAAATTTATTATCAAAAAAACACAATACAAAGTGCGTATGACCACATGGAGGACAATAAACTAATTTACGTCAACATCTCTTCTACCTTAGTCATTGACATTAATCATGTGTTTTGATGGAAAAGGTCTGAACATAACCACGCAAATAATTTAATTAATTAAGGAAAAAGTATGTTTATCTTCTATAAAAGGACTATTTATATCGTATCATTTTCTCCTTGAAAACGATAAAAGCTTGGGAACATACAAGTCGAAACACTCAATACATCAAGCAAAAAGGTACAGCATAAGTTAATTGTTAGAAAGAGAATCTGTATCATATCTTTACACGTTAAAATGAAAACGCATTTTTTGAGATCACAATAACGTATACATTCAGAGGAAAATGTAAATATATAAATAGAATTCTTCACGAAATTCTTCCAATATTATTCTTCCAGTAGTTGAGGAAATTTTATCCAACAAAGAGCCATACGGAAAATCGATGGAGTTGGCAGAAGTAATTTACGATCAGTTTGTGTGTTAATTACTTTTTAGGTGCTGATGGACTGCACACCCCTACACTTGATCCCCACTCCTGTAAGGTTGGCGCCGCAACGATGCTCCATCGACAACCCTCAACAGGTGGCCTGTGGACCCTCACGCCTTTTGCTAGTCTTCGTGGTTTCTAATCTAAATTAGCATTCTTTAAACATCAACATAGTATTATAGTTTCATTGAATATTGGAGACTTTTTAAGAACATATTTGAGAATGGTAGTACAATATACGATCAGTATATTCAAAAATTTCGAGAGTTGTGCAAAAAGAATGAAATTAATTATAAATAATGAACATCATTAGAAAAATAATAAATTACGGAACTAAGATGTCATCAAAGCTTTAAATATTTTAAACCATTAGTTTTTATGTCAAAGATATCCTAAAATTAATACTTAAAAAAGTGTGTCTTTCAGGTGGATAAATAAACTTAAGAAACAAATCGTAAAATTCTTTAGTTAATAAAACGAAATGCAACATTGTGAATTTTCCAATTATCATACAAATGATGTTGAATTTATTTACAGAAACAGTAATGAATCAAAACTCTGGATACTTCGATAAATAAATTAGTAAACAAAATGTATTAATTTGACCAATTCTGGAATGAAAATGCATGTAAAATAGCTCTTCACTGGAGGTATCGTACCGAATAAAATGGTACTAACTTTTTAATTTCTCATTGCGAATAATACACCTCAGGAAGAAAATTTGAATACAACTTTTGTTTATATAGTTATACGTTGTATTCCCTCCGTATAAACCGCTATAGAAACAAAAATTTCTTTTTTCAAAGAAAATACGTACCCGTACACATTATTCTTTATTTTGAAGTGCATTGATTCAGGATATGAAATACATTGATTCATGATGAAACAAACACCTAAAAAAGGACGAGGACATGTCGTGCCGCATGGAAGCGGTCGTTAGTTCGATCCTTGACTTCCCTACTCGACAACAATTCCCTACGACGAGTCTATTTGAAATGCACTATAATTATACTATTCGTGAAGCACCATCTATTACTGTACGTGTTGTAATATCCATTACTATTCGTGTTATTCATAAATATTATTACTAGGAGTAAAACAAATAAGATCAACTACAGCGCTCAGACCGAAAGAAAAGTAATGAAGAAGGAACCTAAAGACCACGTGAATGTTGAGGAACCAATGTCAGTATTGCGAGATTGCCGACTCTTCCTCTCATTGTAAACGTGTGAGAGTTTTATTCGTGTCAACAGAATCTTAGTGAGTTTATTTCTGGATACTATAACCAATATCAACCGATTCGTAGAACATTTAGTAATTGATATACCAACTGCAACGAACGGAGGTCTTGATCACTAACCATTGGCCTGCCCGACACTGCCTAAACATAGGTTTTCCACGAGTTATAGCAGCCGTGTGTGGGTGCCGTTACAAGTTGTCTAGAATGGGTGGAACTATGCTAGGCCATTCGGCTTAGCAGACATACCACAACACCGTGTGTTCGGTTCATTGGTTACATTTCATTACTTTTCTTTTGATGCGATAAGTATATAAATCTCTTGGTGGCGTCTTGTTTGTCGAAATATAAATCTTGATCACGTTTCATTTCATGAGTTTCTTCCCTTTCCTTTTTATAAAAATAGTGGGACGCGCCTTTTCACTTTGATGAGAAGAGTTCAAAACTTACTTTAAACCCTTCAAAGTTTTCTTAAAGCTTAATGAGGCGATTCAAAAGAACTATGGTTCCTGACTAATGTCCTTCAACTCAGATAACTTGAAAATGGATCTACCAACTAGAATAGAAAGTTTGAAATTCTAGTCAATAAATCAGTTCGATCTCCTCAATAAATATTTCATTTATTTCATTCTTGGGAAATTACATAACCCTTTCATAGACGAATTCATTCCAAACTTTCTGAGGATCGTTTACGACCTCTTTAGCATCTCATCAATAAGGAAGTACAAAAATTATGCAAAAAAGAAATAATTAGTTCAAAGAAACAGTAAATTGCTATTCTAGCGAAGTATTAATCCCGGTGGAGATATACTTCTGCTCCAGATTTCATTTGAAAACCTTTTGTTTTAAATTCAATTTGAAATAACAAATTTATTTTCCTTAGACTTATTGCATGTAATGCGTGTAATATATTTATTTTTTATTTGCTTGTAATTTTTTTAAGATTATTATTGTGTTAAAAGAGATAAGAATACTCTGGTGAGGATCGAAAGGACAAAGTATGTATCACGTAAGGTAAAATAATAACAGTTGAGTCAGCACGGTCACTCATTTGGCGAGGGGTTATTATGACCTAGCAATACTAATAGTGATTTGTTTTCATCCACATTCACGATAATCCTGGACGCATTGGTTGATTCTTCTCTTCTCTCAGCAGCCTTGGAAATTCGAAGCTGGATTCCCAATCTCAGAAAGACCCGAGGAAGTGATCGATCCATTCGGCAGCAGCCGTCGCGTCGTGCGAAACCTCTGAGAGACGCAATCGCCTCCCCTTTCCCATACCATCCCTCTCTTTCTGTCTACCGTCTCTCTCCGTCGTATCTTGCTCTTCCGAGAACTCCCGACGAAAGCTCCTTCGCGTCGCCGTGGCTTTTCGCTCCACTTCATGGAAGGAGACTCCTTCAATGGCGAAGTTCTTGGAAGGTTTCGGAGACGCGCTCGTTGGCGGCGATGGTGGTGGCGTTGTGGAGAAATGGCGATAATGTTTTCAGATGTGCGAAGGAGATGGGGTTGATGGGGGTCTTCCATTTGGTAGCGAAGAAGTTGCTACATCGGGGATGTTTACACAGACAATCAAGAAGAAACGACTGAAGAGATTTTAGATGCGCAATGGATACGGTAGTAGCTTCTGATTTGATATTGGTATAAGCCGGTCCCGTGAGAACGGTTGAGGAGTGTTTGGATTATTTCCTTGGTAACGGCGGCGTCTGTTGAAGAGCGGGAGTGAGCCCGGCATCCGGAGATGATCCACGATGGTGAGAGGAAGGCGGCGCCGTCTATGGCGATGGTGGCGGCAGACGTGTGTCTCAGCAGACAGGTGAAAGACGTCGAGGTCGTCTCTCGGACAATGGGATTGTGGGTTGGGGACAGAAATAAACTTTCATCGTTTTCATCGAGAGGAGAAGAGATTATGCACGTTTCGAGATTCAGATATTGAGTAGATGATACCATGAATTGGGGATTATTATACGCACTGGTCTTTTGCCAAGATGTAATGGGAAACATCAAGGATCATTTGTGTGAGTTTCGTATTTTGGAGGATCTCTTGTTGATTCTTGGAAATTTCATATCCAATTATCTTGAATAACATTATTATTCTGATGCTCTTCGACAATGAAATAACTTACCTCATTGCATATTTGTCATTTTTCAAAGTAAGGAATTGAAAACCGTTTCTTAATCGTAAGTATAACGTTTAGTCAAAATTGAACAAAAGTTATTAGAAAAATGTAGGAAATTCAGGAAAGTGAACGAATTGAATAGTTAAATTGAAATCCAAAATTAAATTTAAACAATACAATTTTTGGATTTTCTTTTTTTAATTTAGTTTTATTTAGTCTTCTTCCAAAGACAAATGCTTTTATTATCAGTCTCGAACTTTCCTTTCTACTTCACATTGCTTCATCCTCTGCTCTCCCACCATATCATTCCATTCGAGAACAGTCCTTTCAGAGAAATCCTCATTGTATCGAATCGGATTATTTCGCCGTCTGCAACAGATTGTAGAAATACCTCTGCCCGACAGCCTTGTCCAACCCTCTGTCAAACGGAAGCCCGTCCTTGGGATGGCGGATTGTCGCGACAAATACACCCCGACATATGTGACCGCGGGAAAGGCACGGGGATCGACAAGGGATGGCGGGGATTGGGTGGCGTCGCTAGGTCAGTAGGGGGATCGAAGTGGCGCGACATAACGCGTCGGGTTGTGCATGGCGGGGTGCGGGTGGCGGCGGAGGACGCGGCAACAGGTGGGCGGCGGAGGAGGAGTCGTTTCGGACGCTCAGAGGGGGTGGTGGCAGGGGATGTGGGAAGGGAGGGTATGGAAGGGGTGGCGTGTGCATGCGCCTCTGGCTCGATGAGACGCCACCGCTGCTGCCGCCAACGCGCCGTCACCTCTATTGCCCAATTACGAGGATCAGAATTTTCCAGAGGAAGATTGCATCGCGTATTATATCGTTCTGTTAGGCGTTGTTGTCGTTGGCGCGTTTTACTCGAGTTTCGAGTACATGCTTCTGCTCGGGAAGTGTTTGTTTTTATTATTTATAACCGTTGTTTATCCAATATCTGGAGACCGTTTACTGTTAAATATGAAATTTTTCTTGCTCTCAAACCACAATGTAAAAGTTTCATTTTGCGCTTTCCTGTAGCGATATATTTGAAAAATATATCAGATATTTAAACTACTTAAAATTTGAACAAATGGTAGTTCTTAAACATTTTCCCCGATAAAATCACGATTTTAATCAGTTCAGAACTTATCAATCAGTCAAAAACGTTTTCCTGACCAGTTCCACCACCAATGAGACACAATTTTCCGATATGATTTAGTCAGTTATTGTGCATTGCGATATCGTTTTAGTAGATTTTCTAATACCGCTTCCGTTTCATAGATTGACTTGAGAAACCAAAAAATTCCATTATTTTGGGTCATTTTTCTCTTGAATTTCAGATATTATAGAATTATTGTGTTCATTGCAACTACTATATAGAGTACGAGAATGGGAGAAGTATATTAAAGAATCCTAATCATCATAGCTCAAATGAATGTCAAAGTCTTTGAACGTGGCATTGTTTCCTTTTCATCACGAAGTTTACATTTTTGTATAATTCTAATCATTATTGCACTGTAATAAGCATAATAACGATTCAAGCAGCTTAAAGTTAACATGTTATCGTAAATATATATTTTAAAAATATATATTTTTAAATATATATTTACGATAGTAATAGAACTGAAAAATACAGAACCTATTATTTTTCGCTCCCAGTTCGTAAGTTCTAGAATCTTTTAATGTTGTGGCTTCTATGAAAGATTCAAGAAAAATGAAGTTTCAAATCGATGCTTGTTTCCTAAAGACGTTTGATTCGTTTTTTTAAATTACTGTATTATCTTTATTTCAATCTTGGTATCGTATAGTTCCAATGCGAGGTTGCAATGAATAAATGATCCCGTGCCTGGAACATGTGAGCACTAATTCCGTAGATGTATCGACCATTCCATTTTCGATACCCTCATGAGGTGTTGAAACTGACACGATGTTGCTACGTGGAGGGGAATGGACGAGTATAGGGCACACCGTTGTACCGAATCAACCCCCGTCGGATTTATACTCTGCACAGGTGTATGTCCCCTTACGTAAAGGTGAACCTAATGCCTTGTAAAGCATGTTACCTTCTCACTTCTGCCTTCCCACAACTTACTCTATATTTTTAGTGTCCATTTCAGACCTCAGTGAATGGTAGAGAATATTGAAATTGTGTTCATCAGCTAGAAAGAGAACTCACATCTGAAGTTCATCGAGTATCGAAATTTTACAAAAATGACAATCTAATTCAGGGAAGAATTTAACAAATTACCAATCAATTATGTATATTTTGTGTTCACGTATTTTTGGGTTTATTACGAAAAGTGTGATTAATAAATTATTCACTCTTAGATAATATTTTCATATTTACTGATTGTCTTGATATTATATAATATAAACAGGTTTATATTACATAATTATTCACTCTATTCATTAATTTTTGCTTTGTTTAATTTTGAAGAATAAAATATTTCATAGAAAGTATCTTATTTACTTTTTAAATATTCCCAACTCTAGCGGCAGACATAATCGCAGCGAATATATGTGGCGACATCAACATTGATTTTCCATGTACATCTCATTCCGTATATTCACCAACAAATCGATTTAAGAATCTAATCGACACGATAACCTCTCCGGTTCATCTCAAAAACATTGCTGGAACATATTATCAACAATGAAATCTCTTATTTCTCTCAAGTGTTCATCGCGGGACACGGTAATCACCTTGCTCAAACAATTTTATCTATATTTACAAATTATTCGTGTGGGGAAACTTGAAATGATGTTTGCAATTGCCAAAACACCAACAATAAATTCATTGTTTGTTTGTTTTTTTCAGTATTCCTAAAATATTACAACACTAGCTAATTTTTCAACAGGGATAGATAATATACACGAATTCATTGTTAAATTTTCGTCTCACGTTATATTAAATCCTTTCATAAGTATTTTTAATAGGTGTGTCGGAAAGAGTGTTTCCTAACATATTTAAGGTAGTTAAAGTGAAACCTTCACAAAAGAAAGGAAACAAACTCAATGCTGGAAATTATCGACCAATTTCTCTACTATTTACTTTCTCAAAAATCCTAGAAAACTGGACTACAAGCGTCCTCTAGATTTTTTAAATCAAAAGATAACATTCTCTCTTATGATCAACACGGTTTTAGGAAATCCTTTTCCGATCCCAGTGTCACATTTTCTCTCTTAAACGACTCTTGACCATGAAGAAAATTCTCAGGGTATTTTTTAGATTCATCTATAGCATTCGATGTCATCAATCACGAAATTATCCTTTCAAAATAGCATCCTTTTGGCATTCGTGAACTTTTTTTGTGGAGTAGCACTTTCTATTTAACTTCCAATTTAAAATAAATCGAAATATCCTACGCTGGAAATGAAGTTCTTCAGCATTGCCATTCAGAAACAAACCAAATTCCTAATTCAGCAAACTGTGTTACGCATTCCGAATCTTACTTAATGTAGTTAGTCCTCATATTTCGCTTTGCGTATATTTGGCAAATATTTACATGCACGGCATTATCTTTTGGGGGAATTCCGGTCAGAACATTCAAAGTTTCAGGATTTAAAAGAGGATTGTTCGAATAATTTATAAATCTCATCACCGAAACCCTTGTAAACCATTACTTCAGGAATTAAATATTTTGACACTACCGTGCTTTTATATTCATAAAACGGTTGTGTTAGTTAGGACCGAATTACTAAAGTGGCAATAATATTTCATACGAAATTGTCTTGTTCACAAACACAATATTCTCAATAGGAATAAGTTCACTGTCCTAGAGAGTCAACCACGCTTTATGTCAAAAAGGCCACATCTATCGGAAATCAGTCTTTATAATTCCCTCCTCAAAGACTAAAAAGATATTAAATTGAATCTCTTCAAATTCTCGGTTAAAAGCTACCTACTGCATTGCTTCTACAACATATAAGAGTCCCTCTGGTAGCTCAGGGCGAGCATGCTTCCTTGCCACTGAATCACTCCGAGTTTAGTTCCCAGCGGGGTCAAAAAAATTCGTTAGCATTTCACTACAATGTCCTAGTTCATCTATCTGAAACAGTTAAAGAACAAACCCTTCTTATTCTATGCACCTCGCACTACTCCTAGTATCTTTAACTCTTACTATTACTAACTACTTCTACTAACACCTCCTCGTGGGCCAAGTCGTAGGTGAACCCAGCCAACCGACCCTCCTCCTAACAACAGCCCCTACCACCCACCTCCTACCTCATATCGCCCCATGTAGATAAGCTTCAATAGCACGCTACATTTCCAATTTACAAATACTATAAAAATACAAAATAAAAGAATACATTGATTGATTTCAATAAAATTAAAATGGGTTTCTATTTCATTAAAATATTTTTTTAATTATTCTTTTAGATATTAAAAACGTCAATTTTTATAACATGTTCATCCGTAGTTAGTAACTGCTTTTTTGACAAATTTGAATGTATTATAATCTTCAAGTGGTAAATATTTTCTATTTTCAACACCCGCCCCATAGTTCTGGTGATAAATATACATACCGACCGAATGTTCAATTACTCATCAACATTCTCAGCCATAAATTTTTAAAATGTATGTGACCGAAATCGGTTGTCTAGTAGTAGTTTGTGCTTTCATTATATCGTAGGGCGCTGGTTCAAATCCTGCCCAACCAAACTAGATGAGGCCTTTTCTACTTCAGACAAATATTGGTACAATAAGTTCCCTGTCCACTCCACATTTCTTCTTCCTCATTCTCTTACGTCACGGTTAAGTGCGAGAGCTGACCTCCCCGTAGAACATGAAATGAATAAATAAATAAAATATCGGGATTTCTTTATTCTCTCCGCAAAATGCCGTCTCATAGGTCACGAAAGTCACGATTGAGTGAACTGATTAATAGAATTAATTAATTTCTCGAAAAATGAGAACACAAAGTTAATGCAGTTTTGTAATCCACACAGCAGAACTAGAAGAATATCTCAGTCTCACAGGATCGATAAGTATCAGAAACTGTAACAAGCATCGCAGTGAAACAATTCTACGATCTATATCGCACCAACAGCATCAACTTTTTCCTCATTCTCCCACCGCGATGGGACCCTACACCAAAGCGAAGGACCCCCTCGGAGGCACGTAGAGCGGAAGTGGTTTGGCGGCAGCGATTCGCGAGGCGGAAGGCCAAAGCTATTTCGGTGGTTTTCCGTCGTTCGACACAGCCACCGCTTGTCACCGCAGAGTTCCATGCGAACGCAGGGATGCAACGCAATGTCGGACGCTGCCGTGTGACGTCGTGTAGTTGGTGGGATAAAGAAAAAGACAACTCGAACAGATAGAGAGTAAAGCAAGAGATGTGTACTATGCCATAAGATTTCATTATGACGATAAGAAAATCTGTAAAATTAGGAAATATTGTTTTTAAGTGCCTCACAATGACTGTGTTCGCAGACGAGGCGGTTGCATTTACCACAACCGAATAAAGTGAAAAAGAAAAAGTGGTGGGATGGAGACGAGAATCCGTTCCACTGAATTAGAAACACCATGAACACCGTAAGCAGAATTTAAGTGCAATGATGACAAAATAGACGTCGTCTGAGATCCCCTTCCTATTAAACAAAAATATAAATTATCAAATCATCAGTTACAAACTGCGTATGGCCATGTGGAGGACAATGAACTAATTTAACCTCCGGAAGCAAGCAAGGCACCATCCCGTCAATTCCGATTATTGGCCTTAAGGCAGAAGTGGATTTAACATTTCAGCAGACCTCTAAAATAAAAATAGCTAGCTACGTGTTATAATGCCACCAGAATACCAACACGTATTTAACAGAAGACAAAAAAGTTATTTGATATTATTATTTTCAAATCCTTAAATTATTCGGAAAATAATTAATATCCATCGTTGCAAAATAAAAAACTTTAATTCAAGATTATCTATTACAATCGTAGTTACGAGACCACTGCCTCTAGACAGGGCCTAGGGAATCTGTATATAAAATCCACCCGTACCCAAAGGAGAGCAGGAAAATAACCCTGGTCAAGAATGGGAACTTGGGCTAGATTCGATTTATGGTTAATGTTATGTACTAGCTGATCACCTGGCATTGCCCGGGGTTTTTTCTTAGACTATGGATTAAACCCATATTTTTCCATTTTCATTCCAATATATTTGGACTTTACCTGTTTATATCTTCACAACAGGTGTATTTTCGTTTTGCAACGTTTCCGACGTACTGTCAACGTCCGTCTTCAGGCGTCCGGCAGCACCGGTATTCGAACCAGGGTACCTTGGTTTTTAAAGCTAGGACGTTACCATTGGGCCACTGCGACCCGATGGTGTAGGTGATATATTTATCCTCTTGTGATGTGCTGCTCTAGTATTAGTACCCTATATTATTGGCATCCATAGGGGATGTATGTCGATTGAAGGTTGACTTATTGGATTACTTGCCAGGCGGATGTATGCCTTCAAGTCAGCTTCAAGTCAAGGTTAGCTGACCACGCCTGGGAAAACGGACATCGCATCCTTTGGGAAAAGGCCTCCCCCATCGCCAGAAAAAGCGACCTAAAAATACGGAAAATCAAGGAGGCCACATACCAAGAGTTCCTGACACACCTCAATCAAAAAAAAAAAAAAAAACACATACAGTTCACGATCGAAATGGAAAAAGACGGACGGTTTTCCTTCCTAGACGTACTGGTAGAAAGATCAGACAACCGCCTCCACACCACAATGTACCGCAAGCCAACGCACGCCGGACGATATCTCCATAACAGTTCGAACCACCCCACGAACACTAAAATATGCATTGCTAAACGCTTAGCTAACAGAGCAGATATCGTGTGCTCGGATAACAATTAATTAATATCAATCATCCATCATGAAGGACCTCCGCTCCAACGGTTATTCCTCTATGGTGGTACACAAGGTCTTCAAACGCAAAACACCAAGCGTTATAGAACAAAAAGAGGACATAGCCACGATTGTCATATCGTACGTACCAGGTCTAGCGGAAACACTCAAAAGAATTGGAAACAAATTCCAATTGAGGACCGTGTTCAACTTCAGAACAACACTAAGGAACATTCTCACCAAGACGAAGGCAACGGATGAAAACCAAACACTCAAGGAATGCATATACAGTATTCCATGTGAATGCGGCCAAGAATACATCGGCGAAAAAGGAGGACCCTTACCCGTGAGATTAAAACACCAAAAAACCGTCCCAGGCAACTCAAGGTTAACTGACCACGCCTGGGAAAGCGGATATCGCATCCTATGGGAAAAGATCTCCACCATCGCCAGAAAAAGCGACCTAAAAATACAGAAAA
The DNA here is from genome assembly GCA_002313205.1 of Laupala kohalensis. NCBI lineage: Eukaryota > Metazoa > Arthropoda > Insecta > Orthoptera > Trigonidiidae > Laupala > Laupala kohalensis. The sequence continues at coordinate 2,394,961 of NNCF01126069.1, forward strand.
TCAAGGAGGCTGCATTCATCCGCCTGGCTAGTAATCCAATAAGTCAATCTTCAATCGACATACATCCCCTATGGATACCAATAATATAGGGTACTAATACTAGAGCAGCACAGCACAAGAGAATAAACGTATCACCTACACCTCCGGGTCGCTGTGGCCCAATAATAACATCCTCGCCACGGTACCCTTCGAATACCGGAGCTGCCGGACGCCCGAGACGGACGTTGACAGAACGTCCGAAACGTTGCAAAACGAAAATACACTGTTGTGAAGATATAAACAGGTGAAGTCCAAAAATATTGTAATAAAAATGATAATATCCTAATTATTTCCCAATTCCCCTCACATATCTCCACGACCCCCGATTTGAGGAATGGTGCACTACCTTGATTCCTAACTTCAAAAAAACATCGATTACGTCATCTCCGACGAGAAAATAAGTTTTCTTGTTTCTAACTTAGTGACAGATGATCATGAATTTTTTAAACACTTCAATATCTTAAAGGTTCGCTAATATAATAGCCGTAGAATATACTTACGATATTTAAATTTGTTTTAAAAAGAATTTTTTTTTGCAAAAGAAATATAATATACCCATATAATGTAAGTGGATAAAGGATGATTTCCTTCATCATCGTTTTTCCCGTAATGACGCTTCTCGAATATACCAAGATATCGAAAAACTACAATTCGAGATAATGCATATGATATGAGTGTTACAAATAATGCAATATTTATAATCCTTATATCTCAATTTGTCGAGACCTCGCCCTGAGCAGAGATAGAAGCCCCTTTACTGCACTGACATCTGCAACCGCCATACAAGAGCTTCTTGCTAGTAGACAATCTTCTTCAAGTCGATAGCTTCCACTATACGTCCCGGAAACAACAAATATGATCACCAATGACCGAAAAATATAAAAAAAAACTCAACTCCCTCTGAGTGTGATATAAGGAACTAAGGAAACAACTCCACGTTTTAGAAAAACTCTATGTGGCTCAAAATCAGAAAAAATCACTATCTGTTCGATTTTGTCGAGCGTACTTTTACTTCCCATGTTCTGTTATTGACTCAAAATATAATAATCTACTCAAAATAATTTTAGTTTAAAGAATCTTCATGTTAGGACGATATCGAATGTGGAATGTCTGAAAATGTCGATACGCAATCTTAGGTACTATTCCACTACGGTTTGACTATGTGGCTCAAAATCAGCAATCTCCATGGTTCTGCGTAACGCTACAATGAGTTATAGGGTATTTTTTTATAGGGCGCTTTTAACCTTAAAGATAAATCTATGTCCTCAACCGCTCACCGATAGCGCCGAGCGATGAGAAAAGAACAATGAATTAAGGGTTTCAAAATTTGTCCCCAAATTTTCCAAAAAGGAACAAAAACTTTTCTTAGTCGGGTCAAGCTGTGCTAGAGTTATGTAATTATTAGTGCGGGAGGACCATTACACGTACTTTAATGACGGTCCCTATACCTATAAATTTATCTGTCCGTGTTGCCCTATGCGTTTCTGCTAAACGTTTATTTATTAATTCTTCTATGTTTACCTAACTTCCCTCTTATTCGTGGAATACACAGCATCATAGTCATTAAAAGAGAAAAAAATGTTACTGCAGATCAATTTAGTTTCAGGACAGCAATAGTTTCATTTTGTGTAGCCATTATTGGCCTTGAGATTCACATCAAGTTGCAGCCCTCGAGTCGAAATATGCCGTACCTGTTCCCATTTGCAGATGCACTTCCAACGCTAAAGAAACCAGTCGGAATGCACTAGAATAAAATACAGCATTGTCCGCTGTGTCCCTTTGGGGCCTGCGTCGGTGCTCGGAGTCGCGACCGGACGACCTTGACAGTCTCGAAGGTCAACGTACGACTCCTCAGGTCAACGTTGCATTTCCCGGCACCCTCATCCCATTCGTAGCTTTCTTCAAGGTCAACAGTTCCCAAAAAAATTGGGCGAAGTGCCGAAGTTTTGTGTCGTCCATTCGGATTTTCTGGAAGACGGGGATGTGTATGGCCCGGGGTTTTAAACTTCGCGCCAACTCTCACTGTCTCCCGCCTACTCGTCCCGCGTCTTCGGTCGGACCGTTCGCCCGTCCGACCGTCCCTCCTCCCGCCCGTCCGCCTACCAACTCCTCCCGACCTGGACGTCTGGCGGCGGCTGGGTGGCGTGGCGCGGTGCATGCCGGCTGGTCGACCAGTTTATGCGTTTTTGACCTACCTCTACACAGCATTCCCTGATCCTCGGTCTGGAACAACGGAGCAGCTAGAGCAAAAAGTCGCTGACGAGAGAGAACGCTCTCGCACACAAACACACACAAAACGTGCACGAACGAACCAGCGGGTGGGCGAGCGGGCGGGCGGGCAGACAGAGAGACTGCCGTCTACCGAACTCCCAACCTTACCATCCCTTTCTCTCGTGGGAGGTGACGGAGCGGGGGAGGGGTGGGAGAAGGAGGTACGACGAAGGAAACGAATGGGAGAATAAAAAAATACAAGTGGAACCTTAAAACAAAAGCGGGGGAGCGAAGGAGTTGCAAAAGATGTCTGACTTGCACCCTTAGAGTGAGTCGTTTGGTTCATTCAGAGTAGGAACGGCGAAGGGCATACGTGTCGACTGCGGCGGCGGGACACGGCGAAGGCATCGGACAGACGAGGCAGACAGCGGCGGCGTTACTCTGCTTTTGGAGATATGAATGCTTGCATGTAGCGCCTGGAAGGTGTGCACTCACATCTTTTTTCTTAACGTCAATCTTACAGGTATTCATTTTATTCTCTTTTTTTCAATACTCGTTACATGTAGTAGATAACCTGTGCTTGCCATTACCATTTTTTCGTCTAGATTTAGACTACGACTCCATTTAGGCTAGACTTACGATTTTTCGAAAAATTATAAATAAATAGTTATAGTTAAATAAAATTGATGGAAAAAAATCATCGCCAGAATTGGACTCTCGTGTATAAATAGACATTGTTACACAATATTTTAGAATTTTTAAATTATGAATTGTATGAAAATTAAAATAAAAAATAGAAACGTGGAACTGCATACGTTGACCATTTAAGGTTATGCATGTTGCAGATACATCAATGAGATATATCATTGCTAATCCAAAGTATGGAGTGAAGCACGCGTAATCTATATCTAGATATAAAATAACCGGATATTAGATTATCCGTCTTGAAACACACTATTTTTGAATGTTGAGGGAGAGAGAGAAAAAGAATGAGGTCTCTCAGTGTAATGATTGCTTGGGAACGTGATCAGAAAGGCATTTGATTCTCCGAATTGAAGTTCTTTATTATTTACTTGATGAAGATTGAAGTAATGAAGATGGATTGAAGAATGACCTTGACCTATGAGATATCAGACCACTTAAAAATTAAACTTTCCAAATGTCAAATTTGACGTCCAGATGGTGTCAAACATTGAGGAACCTGGCAAAGTTCAGCTGTTCCACTGGAATTTAAGTAGGAGAAAAAATTGAGTTTTACAGATAGTGATATCCCTTTTATTCGTTAACCTTAAGAATGCGTGTTGTTGACATGACTATTTGATTTGTGGATTCTCATGTAATCTTTATGTATTATTTAAATTATTTTTTTATGTATGGAATTTTAATTATATGGACTTCAATGATTCCCGACCATCCCTGTAAATAATTATTGTTTTCAATTCCTTTTATTCTGTTTTTAACAGTTAAAAAATTCTTAAAAGTAATGCGGTTAATTTGTGATAGAAAAGGACAATATAATGAGCGCCAGAGCTGTGGAGCGAAGAAACAGATAAATATGTACATGATATGTCGATTTCTTAGATTTATGTCCTTGAGCGTGATTCATCGACCTATCAAAATATAATTAGATTGTGTATTTACTCGAATACTTTGACAATATGATTTGCGTTCAATACTTGATTATTCCCTCCAGTTATTTATTCTATATTATGTGTTTTTGTGTACAATTTTAAAATTTCTGCTGTGAGGAGTTTAAATTTAAATGATCTATGCGTGATGTTTGTTTAGAATATAAAGTACTAGAGAAATTGAATTTAACCAATATTCTGTATGAAAATATGAATGTTTACTTTTATGTGGCGAAATTATTTTATTTACCTGAGTAATGTGAAGATACGACTTTCCCACACATATTCTAGTTGTAGATAAGTTTCACGCAGTTTCATATTTAGCATTTATAATGTAAACATGTTATAATGTAAACATGTTACAACACAAATGTTATAAATATTATACTATACTATACAGTGGAACTGTACGCAACACACGTACTATTCCCTATGAGTATTGTTTATTATTTACCTCACACTTTCGTATGTGCGGACTCAAACAGTCCTTCTGAAATAAATGAGTTAAGTAGAATCAATTCTTGATGTAATTTTTAAATATCATTATCTCGGAAATGAAAGGGCCTAGCAATAAGATGAAATAATAGGAACTCGTAATTACACCTTTTAAAGCTCTAATACATAAAGTACTTCATTTGTGCGATTTCCTCCGTCCGGTTACGCAGAAAAGGTACGAAAAATCTTGCGATAATATTGATTAACATTATAAAATGATTATTTGATTTCCAATATTAAGTAAGAAAGTTAACTAATTGTGTATTTATATGAATATTATTTCATATTTTAGTACAATTTTTTTCGATATATATGTGTTATTCTTTATACTTCACTTCTTAGATTACCAGGTTATAAACAGAATAATTCATTCAAAATTAGATATATGCAAATCATGAAAAATGCATATTATTGTTGTTTTGATGAGAAACAAAAAATACAAATTTTGTCCAACACTGTTTCGTGATAACCACAATGTTACTCTTATTTCCATGCTTTTTAAGTGGATATGTCATGGAAGTTTTGAAATCTCCTTTATTTAAGTGCAAATTTGCTCGTAAGATGCGTTAGAAAATTTCTGAAAGCATTTAGAAAATGACATGTGATTGAAGTAGAGCAATATGTGCCATCATTTTGTATAATTTGAAAACATGAAGGTATAACCGCTCCCTAATATTTCTGCTTATTTACGTTCGTTTTGTTTACCGACTACACGTTGATGGAATCGTGTAACTGGTTAGAGGCTGCACGTGTCTCTCATTTAATATGAATACCCAGTTCTTCGTCTTTCTCTTTATATGTTCATATACAAACCGTATAACGTAGGAATAAAGCATTGTTAGCAAACAATGTTTCATGTATAATGCAATTACCGAGCACACTTAATTAATGAAGAAACGAAAAACTAAACCTACTTGCCAACTGTGTGTAACAGGTCCCATTAATACGTGTTTATATGTGCAGATTCTTTTGCCTAGAGGCTAAACTTAATCATCTTTAGTGTGTTTTCATAACCAATCTCGGTATTGAATATGTGTTACCTCATTTGATTCAGTGTTTATTGGCCTGATCATCAGATCTTTCACATGCTTTTGAATATGCATTTTTTTGAATTTCTTACCCGCAAATACGTTTTTTGTGATAAATAACATTGTTGAGGTTTGAGGACTGAATTAGACACAAACTACAACTTTTAAATAATACGAATTAATTATTTTATGAATATCATACAACTTAACCCATTTCATGATTTCTTTGTTCTTTCTATAACGAATGAGATATATTCATAAAACGACTAAATATAATTCGACGACGATATTGAGATTTTATCATTACTATGACATGAACCTTTAAGTTTTTTAGTGAGAGTATTTTTCAGAAACTTTCTGTATCTCCTGTAAATCCAGAATTGTATTTTAGTAACAAGAAACTATACTTGATCTAACCTCAAAATGATTGTATATTTGTTGTTGTTATCGAAATATTTATGCTTGCTGCTACTTATGATTTTTATGAACAAATAATCCTGAGATAAAATATTCCATGGAAATATTCCTAAATANTATGAACAAATAATCCTGAGATAAAATATTCCATGGAAATATTCCTAAATAATGAAATTTCCTTCTTTTTATATAACTGAGACGATATTTAATATGTTAAAGTATTTATTTTGTTCTTCTGCCACCATATACTTAAGAATTCATCGCACATCATTCAACATGTCAGGAAATAAAAAACATTATACTTCGAATCATTGGCAAGATTATAAATTTGTAAATAGGAAAATGTCTCTAGTTCTTTTCTGTAGTTATTTGAAGTATTCAATTCCCATAACGTAACATTTCATTAGTTCACCTAAATTCAAAAAGAAAACTTTGCCGAAAAGGTGAAGGAAACAAAGTTTCATTCACTTCGAAAATGGAGTAAGTTTCAAGTGAAGCGTCTCCTAGGCAATTCAATTTTTTTAAATAATAATAAACTGAAAAATCGGAGATATTACTATTAACAGTAAAATGTAATCCTTGAACAACTATGAACCGAAATTCTTTAGGGGCACACTTAAGAATATCAATTCATAGATGGTTTGGTCATTAAACAAAATTTAACTATTGACTGCAAGTCTGATGAGAAAAATTAAGTTGGCACAACTCTATGTACTTCTTTACTAGTCAAACAAACTCGAGATTGTCTGTTTCTTTTACACTTTGGTTAACATCATTTAAATAAATAATAAACTTATAGTCAAAAAAAGCAGTTGCAAATAGCGTATGACCGCGTGGAGGGTAATGAAATAATTTACCGTCCGGAAGCAAGCAAGGGACCATCTCATCAATTCCGATCAAGGATCCAAAGGAAGAGGTGGATTTTTCGTGTTAAAAAGTTAAATAGTAGTCTAGTGGTAGCGCCTTAGCTTTCACGATCCCGCTGAGCGGTAGAGGAATGGGTTCAAACCCTACTCGGCCGAATTAGGAGAGGTTTTCAGCTGGGGTTGCTCTCACCAACTCCAGAAAAATGTCGGTTCGGTACCATAAATTCCCCTGCAATCCAACACATCTCCTTCCCAATTCCAACAATTAGGTGGAAGAGCAGGCCTCACGGTCTGAACCTCGCCAAAAGGAATAAAATAAATAAATAAACTTCCATCATTTCCAGGGGAGGTGTTCCAGACACGCCCAATGGCGTCCCCCATCTCCCTTCATCCTCTTTCACCTCTCTGGACAGGTGCTTGTCGTGAATGGAGGAAATCTCGGGTTCATTGGAATTTTGGGCGGTTGCGTTAAACTGGTATTGGGCTGAGGAATAGAAGAAAGGGAAGAAGCGTGCATGGGATTGGTCCTGGACCTTCCGTGGCATGGGTGGGGGAGGGAGACGCGGAAGATGTTTCGGGAGAGTCTGAGTGGGCGGTGGAGACAAGGCGCGACCTTGAACGAGGAAGCCAGGCGGTTGGTAGGGCTCCTTCAGAGCGGGAGGAGTTCCTGGAATTGATTTAGGGAATGCTTTTGAGGAATTGGTGGACGAGGCGCACCCAACATGACAATTTTCGGAATCACCAATGAGAAGAAAAGCCTTCGTTCCGTGGTTGATTTTGAATGTATTTTAAAAGAGATTCCAGTTTCTATGTTTGTTACTTTTGGACTCGGATCCAGACAGAATAAAAGTTAACTGTAAAATTGTAATTATCATTATCCAAAGGAAATTAATTTTAAAATATTAATAAAACCCAGCCCCATTTAATTTGAAGCATAAACATATACAAGTGCATTTATGTAATTCGTTCAATTTTACTCATGGTTTCATTTTGTCGGAAGCCATACATGTTTCTAAACTCTCCAAATATTTACAAACAGAAACGACTCCATTTTAATAACATTTACAATATACATGATTGCATTTTACGTTGAGAAATTAATTGTAAGAACCAACATTTGTTTCAGTTCTTTTTAAAATACGGTTCTGCTGCAAATAATACATCGTTCTGAGTCTGTTTTCCATTCAGGTCTTTGTTATTAAATTATGGATGAATCTTCAAGCAGAAATTCGGATTTCATGACAAATTAAAAGAACACAGAGAATGAATGTGATTGTAAGAGAATAATAATATGAATAATTTGAAGAATTACAAAAAAGTTATTAGGTACACATATATTTGGGGAAAATTCGTTCACTGAATTCTTTAAGAATAATTCTTTAAGAGTGTATTTTTAACGTGAGCGAATGTATCAAGTCGTGTGTAATTTTTATAGCGTCTTTTTAATATAATAAGATTAGTTTAATTGGCAATAAAGTAATTGTTGTAGTAGATTCACACCATTTTATTTATTAATGAAAATATGTATGTTAACTTCGAATGAAATCTTTGAATAATGCTGAACGTTACAAAGTAATACACATAAATCAATGAAAATGTATTATTTTTTATAAAAGAATTAAGCTCACTACACTGTAACTGTAAGAATGGTATTTCACCATGCGCACGTTAATTTAATCCTTTTGCAATTGTACGAGTATAGGTCATGAAGATATGGTTCATGTCAACAAATTCAGTAATTAAATAGTTAACTTCTATGGGAGCTGATGGCGTTGCCCTTGAGAGCTCCGGATTCGTCAGTTATTTAGCTCTTGGAACTATAGCTTAGTATTCCAAATATTCGAAAATCCCACCATCGTTAATAAAGTTAAAGCATCTGTCTACAACATAACGCGGTCTCAAAGATTCGAAAGATTCCTTTCTGCGAATAGTCTCTATGGTATGTTCCCTTTGGTTTTCGGTTATAATATTACAAAGTTAAAGAAAAGATGAATTAAATGTTTATGAGTTGGCGACTTACAAGGAGGGCAATTTCAGAAATTTTCCAACAGACTTTGTGGATAACCTTATATATTTTGAGTTGTTCACCCAAATGTTTAAAAATTGTAGTTAATTAATGAGAACGTGTTATATTAACTCGACAGAGTTATATAAAGATACATAGAAAATGAAAAAAGTTATGAAATGTTAAAAAGAAAAATATTGGCGGGGAATCTGATCAATCCTGAAATCTATGAACTTACATTAACTAAATTCCACTATGGTGTGAAGTTCTCGAAAGCAATATATTATTCCCTTGCAATTCCCCTTACAGAAGATCCATTTCCGTTTCACACTTTTCCCTCGTTGATAACTTCCGCGCAAAAACCCGTCTCCTCCAGAGTTAAGAAAACTATCACACTCAAGGATATAATTTTTTTTCTTTCTCTTTTCTCAAGCGCAGACTAACAACTTGGAGAAACTCAAGCAACGCGTGCGATGGACTATGATGGGGTGCTGGGGAGGGGGGTGGTGGTAGCGGCAGAAGCAGCTAGTAGAGCGCCCGTGGCCCAGACACCATTTGCATAACTGGGCGACGACGGTGCAGCGCGGCGCGGAGGCCGCATCGACGGCGCCGCTGCACCTTCGTGAACGAATTTCGCCCGCGCCTTCTCCACCACCCATTGCTGGAGCTCTTGCGGAAATGAAGCCTCTGGGACTCCCTTCTTCCCCACATCCCCATCCCCCTGCACCCACTCACTCCATCGCCGCCTCCTGCCTTTCCATGCGCACAGCCATTGCAGACCGAGGAAATGCCTTCGGCCGCGAAGCAACGCACGAAGACGCTCAACGATCGACAACGAAGCCGTCGATGGACCGGGAGAGAGGAAGAGCGATGATGCGTTTGGGTGCAAATACACATTAGACTCGCGAATGGTGTTGAGGGTTGGGGTAGTCAACCTTCAATACTCTTCAAGATCCCCATCCTAGCTCGGGTTTTTCTCCGGTTTTTCTTCGGGTAGTGGCGGATTTTTCATGGGCTGGAATTATACCATTATACTTTTGTTTTATTAATCTCAAATTTTTACAGCACATAGGCCCAGTGGAGAAAATAGACCGTAATCAAGGGGAGGGGTGCTAATCGGGGAGCATTTTTTGTTTAAAAATGATGGTTTAACAAAACACAAATTTAATAAATATTACCTTTGAATAAAATGCATCAAATAAACAAATAACAATCTGGTATTATTAATAACAATTACAATTATTAATTAAAGTTATTAATATGGTATTATTAATTTTATTAATATGGTATTATTACTTTTTAATATGTATTATTAATAATAACAATTATATTAATTATAACAATAACAATTATAACTAATACAATTATCAGTCTGGAAACACTTTTACAAAGTACGCCATTTATCAACATCAATTTCATCTGTTAAAGAGTTCAAGGATGTTCCCTTGCTTGTATCCGTAGAGAAACTTAGTTTATTTTCCCCACGTGGCCATACGCAGTTTGCAGCTTCTTTTTTGACTTTTTGGCTTTTTTTGAGTTTAATATCTGATTCCCCATTTCCCCATTATCATTCCCTGATTCTTTCTTCCCAACTTTCGAAAACCATGGCCATAATTCGTACGGCTCCAACCACCCGTAGTTATTGTTTATTTTAAAATTTAATTTATTCTGAAACGTAACAAAACATCCGTCGAAGGGTGAATGTATGACGAACACTGTTAATTTACCAGCAAAGTAGACGTATCTTTTTGTTCATTTACTCTTATTTCATTCACACACGTCCATTCAACACATCGTATATACATTTTTCGCGACGTCTTCTTCGCCAACAATTACAGTAACTTGAATCGAGAAAAAGGAAAAGAAAAAAAAATTCTGTGTCCATGAATCTTTTTCCATTTCACTAGCTTTCGGATGATCTTAGAACGCCGCGATCTCATTCGGTTTCATCCATCGTATATGGTTTAAGGAATATAAAAGCGTTTCAGTATACACTCATTTCTTGGAAATTAGTCTTTGCTTTCTTAGATATATAAAAATTTAACAAAGGCGTTAGACCACCCATTAACGCGACCTGTGTATCCTTCATTTATCTCAAAATATGTTCGAAATGTTCCCACAAAATTCATTGAATAACGTAAAAGATTTAAGAGATAAGAAAGTTTTCGTGCTTTCTTCTCTTGGAAAATTCATTTTGTACGTCGTGTCAACACTGCTGCCGAATGATCCTTATTCATTATCGCTAACTATCTCCTTTCCTATACATGCACTTCCAGGTTTCGAATACCGTTGCATGGCATGAATCTATTCGTGGTCGCGTGAGTTATAGTAGGGAGAGAAATGCATGGATGAGCAAAGAACAAAAATGTCTGGAAGAGACCTTTACATAAATTTTTAAACGTAGGCTTCCGAAGTTGGAGTCATATTCATAGTTGTCCGGAAAAACCGCGTCTCAGCAGACAGAACTACCAAGTGCCGTAAGGTCGGTAGTTCTGTCTACTGAGAGGCTCCTCGTTCCGGATAATCAGTATGTATAAATTTTAAAATATCATTCGAACCTATATTCGAAAATATCATCTGACACCCAGATATTATATTATTAATTAATATTTGATTAGGGATCATTGGATGAAATTGGATAAAGTTTTTAAAAATAATACGAAAGTGTTAAGTAAGGACGACAAATTCTCGAGGGAACGTTTTAATCGTCAAAAGAAATATCGCGTGTATTTAGACATATCAACCCTGCTTTGGTGTGACTCATGTATAATACGAATGAATCATATTGATTTGAAAAGTGAAATAAGACACTTCTTAAGATCGTTTAAAGGATCTATTGTTTTCGTTATATATTTTGAGACGTCGCGTATGAAATGATACCGTAATTCTTGTCTGAAGATACATTTCTTCAAAATTAAATTTGCATTAAATGAAGGGACACGCTATATCCAACCATTATCTTACTGCAACTTCCTCACAAAGTTTGTCAGCGACCAGACGTTTGTTGGTTTTAGATGTGCTCTGCGGAATTGAGACGTGCGGATTATCCAGCATATATTGGTGATACAATTTCGAAACCTTTAAATCAATCAATTAGATAAAAAAGGAAAAAGGCAAACCGATCAACTTGTTTTTGAAGAGAAAATACGATACATTTTCGAGAAAAAAAATGATACATTTTAAGAGAAAATACAAGTTATATTTTTTTATCTTTAATACTTTCTTATCAATTGATACGACAAATGATTTAAGTTAGGATTTTTAAAAACTCGTCTCAGAAAAATTTCTGGCTTAATAGAAAAATTTATATTTCATTGAGAAAATAAAGGGAAACTTTGGGTGGTGTGTGAGAAACGTATCTATCTTTTGTTGTTATTTAGCTATCTTTTAGTGTTATTTACTATTTAGATCTAACACTCAGTATCAAAACAGAAAAACGAAAACCAGCAAAACAATTCATAACCATAGTAAAAGACAAAAAGTTACTAACATACCATAAATGTTCATTTGAAATTAATATGATAAATCTGAGGTGAAACTAAACTGATTGAGATATTTTATACCTTGAAATCAATTACAGATGATAAAACGGTCGGAATCCAATTAAGAGAAAAAGTAAACTGCCTAAAACCTGCTTGCGGTTCTGTCACTTAAAATAACATTCGTGAGATACAGTGAGTGTGTAGGTGGAGAAGATACGACGTTGGAGAGGATTCGCCAACCCAGATCACTTAGCGGGTAAGACTAATCGAAGTTCCGAGTTCCCGTAATCGGGACCTGCTGCAATTCCCCGGTGATCGGCAGGTGTCCGTGGTGCAGAAAGCGCTGCACCCGGCGGGAAGGCAAACTAAGTGAACACTTCTTCCCAACTGTGGAAGGCCTTCGAGTGATTAGCCATCCTTGCCATGGTAGAGTGCCACGAATTGAACTCGGAGAGGAGATGAGTTCGCGCTTCTCAGGAATTTGCATATTCGTATTATTATTTTAATACAAGAGCGGTATCGACGTCACCCTGCCCCATTTACATTCCGACTACGTTAATTGAATGAGAATTTAAGAAGTGAGTTGTTTGTAGAATATGTAATTGGGTGGGTAAAGTTCTCCGTATCCTTCCTGAAGTGTATAACGGAGATTTTGATCTTAAAGTTCCGTTTTTTTTTCATTGTATATTTTGGGTGACCCTGTTGTCATGTTTATTTAGTCACTGTTTAGCATTTATATATTTGGGGAATGCCCACTCCTCTCAAATGAATGTCATACACAATTGTTAGAACATTCGAAGTATTACATTCATTCTTTCTGGCCCTCCAAAGGGGGTTCGAAGTCTGCATGTGTAACCTGAGCCTTCTCATCTCGTGAGACACTTGCGCGCAAGGAACTGTGGATGTATTAGTATGTTTTTTATGATCTACAGAGTGGGTTGAATTCCAATGGATATAACACTAAACTCGCTATATTTGAACCCAAAACATAACCAACATGAAAGAGGGGTCTCTTCCAAACAGCGTTGTGTATCATATGTAGTAATTGTAACTGTATCTGGCTTTCGGACGTCACAGCTTTCTCAAGTACAGTTACTATTTAACCCCGTTAGTGCTCCAAAGAAAAAAAATCCAATTTTTTCTTTCTTGTGGATAAATATATTTTTACTATGGAATAGTTTCTTTAGATACAATTTTTATTAGCTCGATATAATATTTACATTTTTTAATGTACGAAACATGAGGTGAAATCAAACAAAACAGCAAAACAAACACCTATCTTATATCAAATATATATTACGCATACTTCTACGTCAATATATGAGCTTTCATCTTCTTTCTTTTTGCTCCCTCGATGTATCCATGCCTCTTTGCCACCGTTTCCAAAAGAGCTGGTGCTCACCCCTACCTCAGTTCTCTTCTTTCGTCCATGATGATTCCCATATTAAATCATCCCATACTAAATAATTTCTTAAGTAACTTCCTTCACCACACCTCTCAATGCACAATGCACTTATTTCAACGTATTCTCTGAATTTTTTCGAATCGTTTGTCGAAATTATGTCCACATAACTATGGTACCGTTCAGAACTGCTGGGGTTGGTTGACACATGCCCCGTTTCCTAGAAGTTACTCCATCCAACTGCTCGCGCTGTTCACATCGCCGCGATACCACAACGGTCATCGAAAATGACTCCATACTTCACTGGATCATAACTGTCGCACTTATACTCTTACAAAGACTGCAATATTACCCCATTATGTCTTGAATTAATTTCCCTACCTATCAAAAGAGAATCACCAGGAGTTAAATGACCTCAAAATCCCAAGGAAATCCTAATTACATCAAAAATATAATTTCTTAAAGAAATTTTCGACAACTCAGAGCAGGAAGAAATAATGACAAGAATTTTTTCCCAAATAGGTGTATTGGTACACTATTGAATCAAGGGTGAAAATCTGGACAAAAAATCTATAGACACGAAACTTGGCAGAAAGTTAGGTTTTCGGGTCACTTTAACGGGGAAAGAAAATCGGACACTTCAGTTGACCAGTGGACCCCTTGGGGGGAGGGTCAAAAGGGGCCGCAAAATTGTTTTTTGTAAATATCTCAAAAACTACGCAAGACATCAATAAAAGTTTAAAGTAAAAGTAGTAGCTGACAAAATTTGAAACAAATTTGGTCATAGGTAATTGTTTCGTCAGACGCACAGAAACCGAGATATGTGCACTCAAAGTTGAGACTTTTTTTTTCGCAATTCTTTGTTTAAGGTATTTTTGTGAAAATATGAGAAAATAGCTTTTTTAAATTTAGACCGATTTTTGTGAACTATAAAGCGCTAAATAAGGGCATGTAAGTGTTTGTACATGTACTACCACGTATTTGGATGTAAATTTTTGCATGTATGTATTTATGCACACACATCCACATTGATAACGAAAAAAAAGTGCATTTTTAGAACGTTTTTAAAGGTGTACATGAATATACACTCATATATGTGCAAATATTTGTTGGACTATATTCATACATGTATAATATTCTTGTCTCTATCCAGAAATGCACAGATATGCGTAAGGATTAGTCGGTATGGAAATGTAAAAGTTCTAAAATAAAACTCGTTATTTTCAAAAAAAGAAAAATTTGTGGAATATTTCCTTCAATTTCAACATTTATGTGCATTTACTGCCTTATATCAATAAATTGATAGAAAACATATTGATATAAGGCAGTAAATGCACAGAAATGTGTGTGACCCAGAAAACTTACTTTCTGCCAAGATTCGTGTCTGTAGGATTTTTGTCCAGTTAGAATCTTTATTTAATGGTGTAATAAGAAATAAAACACATCGGTGAATAATATTTTGAAGTTTTTGAAGAGCATCCAGGAAGTAGAAATGTTATGTAGTTGTATGTTCGTTTGATATTTTACATATTTTATAACTTTGTGTGATTTATTGTGAAGTATTTTCTGTTTTAATTTGTGATTTTTAACGTTCAGTATACGGTCTCGGTGATTTCTTTTCTATGGAATATGAAAGTCAAACGCACCGGGAAGTAAATTTATTGACCATGCATATTTCTCAGTCGAAATTCTTTATCTCTAGAGCTGAAATCTTAATTATTGAAACAAAACGCATAACACTAAAAGCATTAATACCACAAAAATATGACTTTTATCTTTGAAATAAAACAAGGAATGATATAAAAATTATATTTTATAGCATTGCAGAAATATCAATTCATACAGCAAATTAAATATGGTACCAAGAAATGATATGCGGAACATATTTCCACCAAAAAGTAGCAATGTTTGATACTGAAGCAATGTCGAGATTACGTTTATGACTCAATTTGTCATGTTTTGTGAGTGTTTGTCGATTTAAGTGTATTTTATCGTAATTTCTTTGCGAAGCCATTGAAAATAATGTTATGAAACATTTTGCATGGTTTTGAAATGACATTTTGACTTTTATAAGTTTTTTTTCTTTCTTTCAATCAGTGGATATGAATCTGTGATGATACTATATACCTATTAATAATCGGAGATAGATGTAACTATACGCCTATTAATCATCGACATTCTATTGCCTAGTCAATTTAAATACTATTCCTTTTTTCTATTTTATTATTTGAGTCTAATAAACTAAAATATAATATTATTACACCTGACAATCGCCTAAACATATGTTAAAACATCATGTATACGTGTTATTAAACGAGTATACTTCAAACGTCGTTCAGAATTTGGTTTTGGATTAATTTAATGGAAAACGAAAATATATTTTGAAGAAATTACCCATTTGCGTTAACTCGTTCCAATATATTCGTCATGTAGCAGAACTCACTCAGAGTGGCCTGGGAGTTAGAACACATGGTCTCTTCCTCTCTGTTCAACACATTTTTCGGTTTGATAATAATAGATAAATTTAAGATCGGTATATAAATAAAAGTAGCGAGATTCAAAACGAATAATCCACAAACACATGAATATTTAACTAAGTACATTTGCCGAAGTACAACGGTGCACAGATCTCGACATGAAACGGGCAGGGTGCGTGGGTTAAATTCATAATCAGAAGCCATTGCAAATCGATTATATTAAACTATTTGAAATATACTTCAACCCTGCCTAGACATGGTGTTTTCCGTCGTGGTCACGTACGAATCTATACACCGGCAGCTATAATTGATAATTCATGAAAAAGGAATTCTCTTGGCTTCAAGGTGAATTTTTCGACACTAACTTTTGGTTAACCAAAATAAGTCGGAAGCAAAATAAATTAATAGATTGAATCAATTAACGTGGTTTTAATGCTAGACTTCACTAATAAGCGTATTTGAAGAAATATTTTTAAAAATTCTAATCCATTTTGTTATTTTTTTAGTTTGAGTAGTTTTTTATTGTATACAAAATTTCAATATATAATTGTTTTTAAGCAAGGAATATTTTTGTTAAAAACGTTATTTATCAAAAATATTCCTATTTGTTATTTTAAAATAAGAGATAGAAAATTCCAAGGATAAAAATTCATTTTCCTGTAGTTTTCGAGACGATTTCTATGAGTCCTCAATCAAAATCCTCCAACTCTAGGAAGTATCTAAAGTGAGTGTGAGCGAGTGTCAGTGACACTAGTAAATTCACATACACAGTACTGTCGGCGAAAGAATAGTAAAAAGGGAGGAGTCTAAAGACTACGTGAAAGTTGAAGAGTCAATGCCAGCATTTGCAAGATGGCCGACTCTTCCTGTCACTGAAGACACGTGGTCGTTTTATTCGTGTCAGCAGAATATTAGAGAGCTTATGTTCGGATGCTGCCGCCTGCATCACCTGATTCGTATTAGTAATTAATAAGTCACAAGCTTAATTTCTAACCTTTGGCCCCAAGAAGGTTGTCTGAAGTTAGCTTTTCCACCGGTTATAGCAATCTTTGTCTGACTACTACGACACAAGGTCTGGAATGGTTGGTGCTATTCTAGGTGTGATCCCTGTGGCAGACAGGACTACGCCGCGCTTTCTCTCCATGGGTTACTTTCGTTACTATTGTTTCGCTGCGAGTACTACAGTAGAAATGTACCTGGCATAGTGGAGAATTAAGATATTATGAACAAAGCCTTGGCAATGTGAACATGCTTGAAAACATCAGGCAAAGTACGAAACATTCTTTGCATTTCTCACCTTTCCTAGGCATTGTACACATTACCTGGACATTGTAGACATTCCCAAACGAATCATTGGCAAAGCTCTTAATGCAAATTATTCACGTTTAAAAATTAAACATAATTACTCAAATAAAAATATTTCTTTAATTTTTCTGAATTTTTCGTAGTATTTTAACTGGTAAACAAACTCGACTTAGAATTGTTACTCCGTAAAGACAATCTCGAATATCGCAAAGTATTAGCAATAGTTGAGTTTTTTTTAAATTCTGATATGACTGAACTGCTGAATGGAAATTTCTGAGTACACAGTTTTAATCATGAAATGTTGTGTCTTTTTAGTTTACTTCTATTTCTTTTGATTGATGATTCATTAAAATTCAAGCATTACTTAAATAGAAAAATTCACTTATTGCAACCTAGTATACTTGAATGACACATATACCTATTTCTTCACATATACAAAAAAATGTTGTTAACTAAATGTTATTGTAATATTTCAACCTGTTTTGAATTTTCAGCTATTTCAAAATTACTGGAAATGCCCCAAAACGTTCTAACCAAAAAACGTTTTGAATTGCCACATAAAACTTTTGAATTGCTCTGGGATATCTATCAGTAATCGACATAGAGAGTTGGGAGAGGTAACATTTCATATCCTACTTCTTGAAAAATATTATATTCAAATGATAATGTTATTTTTAATTTTTAAAATACATTTAAAAACTTTTTTGTTAGTATTATAAATTAAGAGTTGCTACACAGTAGATGAACTCGCTGAGTATCCCAGGATAAGGCACCCAAATGTGCCCCCCAGCCAAATGACATTGTCCCTTTGCATATACATATTTACTGATAAAATATCATTATTAATCACGTTTTTAACTTTCCTTGCTTTTGGTACTGTTTCCTACACAAAAAATATTGATTTTCGGCTTTTTATTATTTTCCTGAATTTAAACCAAAATGAATTGATCATACAAGTTGCTTAGATGATAAAACACTCATAGCTAACCAAAAATATTTTTATAGAGGTTTTTCATTTCTCATTGCTGTGTGCTCTCAGATTAAGAATGTCTTTAAAACAAACCCGATCAGAACCCCAATCCATCCTAAGGTATGTTACATAATTCATAAACGATTCCTTATCTTCCATTTACAACGGCTTAAATTCACAATCATTAAGTTGGTACCAGCGCTTCAAGTTAGTTTAACCATTGAGATGTGGAATTGTTTTCTTTATTATTTTTCTAATTCTTTTATAACACAACACTATGAATAATAATAATGAAGAAAAAATTATTCAATTTCTATCTATCAGTTAATAGTATAGTATAAACAATATTCAAGTACTCCCTTGAGTCGTTTGAAATACACAAGAGTATATAAAAGTATTGCACCGAGCGCAACGGTGCATTGTACCTCGGGAAAAGTAAAATATATTGTCTCAAATGTTCGGTGGCATATTGATAAAAGTGATGTAAAAATACTATGGAAAATTTTCTACAAATCAAAGTAATCTTACTTTCGCGATTTTAAAATTAGTCTTTTTTTGAAATCAGTTGTTTCCTTCATAAGACGCAGTGTATTAACCCACAAATTATAATTACTATTGTCTCATTTAAATGGTAGGTGAGGTATGTTTTTCAAGTTGAAATTACAATAAAAACATGTTGCTGTCTATTTATACTAATTTAAGGTATTTTAGTGATTTAATTGTAACTACACTAGTACTACCTTACGACAAACTTTTAAAACATTGAATACCTCTTGGAAAGGAATGCCTGGTGTTGATAATGCAACGTCACCTTGTCATTGGAATACTTTTTACGTTTGTTACTTTCACCCGAGAAAAACTTGAGTCCCTATTCGTGTTTTATTAAATACACAGAAAATACTCACTGTTAGCTTCAAAAATATCACTTGATTTAATTAATCTAAAGCATAAATAAACAAATCTGATGTGGCAGAACTAATTTTCCTACATTTCTTTTTTTCAATCTACCTCTTTCAAGATGTAAACAAGATTTATATGAATTTTTTAAATCCTTAACTTCTGAATGATTGTCTTATTCTTAAAGTGAAACTTCTCTCTTCAGATTGGGATAAATTACGTGTAGAATTACCAAAACTTGTCACGAAAATATGTTATTTTATAATTCTCTTTATACAACCACCATACAAGAACTATAATACTCGTATTGGAGCCGCTAAACAGCTTATAGGAGGAAACAAAACATGACGTTCTACTTAGCTCTGTCATTTGAAAGGAGGGAAAGCGGAGATAGATTTGGTATGATACTATGTTCGATTTTGTGTTCCTCAAAAATGTTCTGAACTAGTACTATGGAGTTCAATCTGGATTCATGTTTCGTAATGGTCGTTGAAATTGGCGTGACCCAGAGAACTTATTATCTTGCTATTCAATTTCTGACCTGTTGATCTAGTTTCGGCATTTACAGCTGCGAACAAGAAATTTTATGACATAAATTGTGAACAGTAGCAAAAGACATAGATACTAACGAATAAATCTATATCTCTGACTCTCTAATATACTTTTGCCGAATAATATAGGAGTATTGCACTGCTTGCAAAGTAAATAAGTGTCTACCTTCCTAACCTTGACTATGATGGATGTGATGTTTCTTTAGCTTTTCGTATCATGTAAGCAAGCAGAGATGAACGAATGCAATATTCGGAAAGGTAAAAATACAAAAGAAATCTGCTATCCTTTTTGACGGAAATGTGACCTATATGTATGAGCTGCAGCGTCCAACTCTAATCACGAGCGAGATAAAAAGTTTCCCATATTGACCTCTTCAGTTGCAGCAAATCGTATAGCGAGCGCCTTCGGGCAATGATTTTCTGAAATTGTTTAAATCCTTGACTTGTGAAATTTTCTCAAATAGCGTTATTAAATTTCTTTCAAAATATAGTAGATGCATTAACATTTTGTGATGCTTCAATATAAAATTTAAAATTTATCCTGGAATTAGCGGGATTTTAATAGAAAACCTCATGACCTCTACATTCATACGAGGATTGTGGTCTAAGAGTGTCTGTTCAGAATTCCTAGTAATAGATTTAGTGAGGATATTACGGGGTGCAAACACAACTCTTTAGAAGCAGTTTTTATAATATGGTTCACGGATTTTCAGGGTTTCGCGAATGTTAATTTTTTTCCTGTATATTCTTCTGATTTCTATTAATCCAAGGTTTTTTGCTAGTAATTACGTGTTATTCACACTTACTTTCTATACCTCTTACTACTCTAAGCGATATGATAACTATACGTTGGAGATAATAGACAATCGATATCAGTAAGATTAACATCATTTTTTTTTCTGTAGTGTTAGAAGTTAAATTGTGCACTAAATTAGTAATTAATATTCAAAGAGTTTCTGTCCACATTGTTAATAGCGATATATATATATATATATATATATATATATATATATATAT